>FN649755.1:394748-427573 GCA_000310025.1 Ectocarpus siliculosus
CCCGAACCGGCGTCTCTTTTTGTGATGCGGTATATGTCAGACATCCCGAGACCTTTCTACAAGAGTGCAACACGAGAAGGGGGGGGGGGGGGGCATATGGGGTAGCATTATGACGCTGAGACTCAATGACGAAATCGTGCGCTGCACAGCCGTTGGTTATAGGTGACACAAATGGCCACGAGCACGATAAAATGTTTTCGTAAGACAAGTGATGGAGTCGCGGCCCCACGCCAGTGAAAGAGAACCAACAGAGCATCGCGTTGCTCGACAATACTGTATAGCCTGGAAGCGAAGAGGAAAGCTGACACGTTTCCCAGAACACTACGTCTATTGTTTTGCAGGCCCGCACCGATAGGCGCGGCTTTTGCACTTTGCCATTGAAGACAAATTTAGAGGGATCGTGTACAGACGGTGTACGTGGGAAAAAAAAAACTCACAGCAGGCGTGAAAAACAGACGAGGTGTGTCTGTTCTTTTGTGAATGCATCTTTTATACCTAGAGACTGCAGCCCATTTCACAAACTAGGCACCAATTTTGCAGTCTAAGACTGGTACCCAGCAAGTAGCATTTTACCCGAGCCACCACCACGCCAAATTTGCGCTCAATCCGCGCTCAGTGCGTCGAGTTACCAACGCATGTGTGCCGAACTAATGTCGGAATGGGATGTCCCCTTGAGAGAAGAGGAGGCGTTGTCTGTTTGGAACCAGGTCGTGTAGGTTCTCTCTGCTGCTAACTTGCTGCTGGTATGCTTAGCAAGACAATGAGAGAGACATGGACGAGGGACCAGGAGGAAGAAGGGAGGCACACACCAAAGAGGAAAGCGACGGGAGGGTGTGACCCTATGCTACCGCTGTTAGCTAACGGCCGAAGCGAAGGAGATAAACGCATGGTTGTGGGTCTCTCGGTTCTGTTGTGGTGATGCTGTGCGAGAGAGAGGCACAGCGAGCGGCGATGAGCACAGCTCCGGGCAACACCCGACTACAGACGGCACCGAGAGATGGGCGGGCACGCCCGATCGAGCTGACAACAGGAGATGCAGAGAGACCGAGTTGACAATAAAGACCTGTTGTTGTTGTGTGCCAGTACCGAAAAAGTGCGTGTAATGGCACCCATTGTTGATTTTGCGCCCAACGTTGTCATGGGACCAGGGGGCGACAAAAGGAAGAACGGAATGATATGCGGAAACTGCATTTCTGCACCGGTATCGGTGTCCACGCACCCGGCGCGATATCAACGATATAAACCCTGCTTAGGACGTCAAAAATCCGCCCTTCCGCAAGGTACCGGTACTCTCCGGGCCACGTGACGTGTGCGTGTAGAAAAGACTCAAAAATGGCCACCGTCATTTCTTCCGTATCGTGCCCATGTGTTTCATCGCACCGGGGGTGCGTTGGAAATCTAGAACGAAAATATTTAGTTTAATTTCCGCGCCGATATCGATGTTGTGTCGCCTATCGGTGTTATGGCACGGGGGTGCGATAAACAGCCAAGGTAGGGATGATATAAAAAACGATCGCATCAAGGTACCATAACACGCACTTGAACTGTATAATGCGTGTATGTTTGCATCTCGCGTTGGTTGGGTTTTGGTTGGTTTTGGTTGGTGTGCTGGATTGCTTGATATGGTACCTCGAAGCGCACCAATTTTTTCCAGTTTTTTGTCACCATCAGCAAGGAGACCGGAGAGAGAGAGGAACACAAACACGTTCCTACGCACCGCCATTGACGATGCATTTACTGCTGTACACCTTATTCCACTTGTTGTGTCGGAGGGTCTAGTAAGGAGTGCCGCCTGTGCCTTCCCCGTTCGCCTGGTCACCCATCACACGCTTTTTTCAGTTGCCTGTCACACGCGAACGAGTCGAGTCAGACGGGGATTATTTTGTGTTTTGGGATGATGAGCACCCCCGCCTCCGTGAACCACCGGCGTCCCCCAGAAATCGAAACACGCTGTAGCCTACCAGGTACATAGCTTGTTCGGTGTACAGAAATATTGTGGCGCTATCTACTTCACGCTCTAGCACTGAAAATCGAGTGGAAGAGGAGTTAAGTGAATCTAAATCGTGAAGAGAATCACCCTCAGAGAAGGCAAGTGCAGACATATTTTGAAACCCTTCCCCAAAATCTCGAAAATTTCATTTGGGCTGTAAGACTATGTACGTATCATACGTCAGTGTCACACAACACCAAGAAGCAAGTACACACGTCAGCTGCGTCAGTGCGCCAACCGTATTGTTGTTGTGCGTTGTTTTTTCTGCGTCTGAACAACATCTTCTTTCCTGCCGCTACAAGCTACAGCATAGCCGTAGTTGTTTGCTTGCGGCACAGCAGCAGCAGCAGCAGCAGCAGCAGCAGCAGCAGCAGCGAGGGCGTTTTGCTTCCATGTCCCACACACCACTCCTTCTCTGCGTGCTATATGTGCTTTGTCTGCTATGTGTTGCCAATATCTGATGTGTGCCCCTCCTGTGCCGCTTTTCAAATGTATGCGTCACAGTACCGACAGCGGTCAAGTCCCCCGTATTTCTAGCACAACAATTTGTGTCACACTACCGGCGGGCGGGGCTCTGACATAAAAAAACGCCTCTCGCCTCTCCCTATGGGTACATGGGTACGCATGTACGCATCTAAGCGATGCACCCAAGCATACACACATGCGTGCGGCATGCGGGGTTTCAACCAAGAAAAAACCAGAAAATAACCAGGGCTCTCTTCGATCATCGTCAAAATACATTCATGAGGCAAAAGTTATGCGACACCAAGGCTGGGCGGATTTAAGCAAGATATTCAGGACGGTGTGGTAGTTACAGTAGCTCTCTGGGTAGCGAGTCTTAGGTGTAGAGGCGCCGACTTTGGTGAGCTCTAGGTTCGAGGGTAGGATGCCCTCAAGAGATTTAGATGTGAGCAAAGCAAACAAGCTGTTTGCGGGTTTATTCTTGCAGCCAATTTCCTACACACGGATCTTCATACCGGAGGAAAAGCTCTGCGAGCTCCCAAAAATGGCTCAAACCCTTTAGGAAGACGTCTCGTATATCATCTGTTTTCCCTCTGTCTGCTTCTTGCATCTTCTTGCATCACCCCTTGCCGCGGTACTTGCTCTCTTTACCCCACTCCGGAGGGAGATCTTGTAGACTTATGTACAGGCAAGAACAGGCCGAATTTGTTTGGCAAGCTGCTGTTCTGGGTTTTTGGGTGCGCCGACCATTTGAATATTACAGCAGCAGGATGGTAAATGAACCATGGATACATCTTTGTTCCCAACAACGTAAGTAGTTCTACTTTGCTGTACGCTGCAGACTTGGGTGGATGTACCAGCGGCGCGCTGCTTCTGGGTGTACTTTAGCTTAGATTGGTTTAAGGGCGCGGGGGGGATCGCAGTACCTCCTCTGAAAAATCCAGGAAACGCCTGCATATCTCGGTTTTCCAAAGTCTAACTGCAGTAAGAAACTACCATCATCGTAAATTAACCGTCCGCAGCGGTCGCTTGTGGAAAATGTTAGCAGCTGAGATTGTAGCCCTTTCGATACACTACAGACTAGCGGTCCGCGATTTTCCAAACGATCCTTCTATCATCGAGTTCGGTGAGCTACAAGCTAGATTTTTGAAGCTGCTGTGCGGTCCAATTTTGAAACGCTTCAAGCACCTTTGCCTAGGCTGGACATGCATATACATGACCGTAGGCATTCAAATCGACAATGGCGACCAGCTGGATATGTGAGGGAAGAGCTGCGCTGAAGTTCGCGGCCCCATACACTCACATAGGCGGTGATTCGTGTTCACCGTGTGCTTGAAGCGTTTCAAAATTGGACCGCACAGCAGCTTCAAAAATCTAGCTTGTAGCTCACCGAACTCGATGATAGAAGGATCGTTTGGAAAATCGCGGACCGCTAGTCTGTAGTGTATCGCAAGGGGTACAACCTCAGCTACTAACATTGTACACAAGCGACCGCTGCGGACGGTTAATTTACGATGGTAGTTTCGTACTGGAGTTAGACTTTGGAAAACCGAGATATGCAGGCGTTTCCATGGCAGGCGTTTCCTGTTTTTTTGACTGCGATCCCCAGTGCGGCCTTAAGGGGAGGAAGAAGAGCAATTTTGATGTTGACGAATTTTGAAAACAAACGCAAGAGGTCCAGAAATTGTACAACATACATACAAGACCAGTCGGGAGGCATCGCAAAAAACAGCAATCGTTGATTCTCGCACAGGGCGGCAGTAGAGGCTGCTCAAAACATACATACATTTCACGCGTCTACCTCCACAGGCTTCCTTTGGAATCAAGATAAAAATTCGCTCCATTCTAAATTCATGTCAAAAGAGCCAAAACGGAAGGCGCTGAAACAAGGTCATTTTTGATGGTTGAGTTAGGCATTCTACTGTCAGCAGTAGAGGACATCATGAAGAGGCGTCGTGCGTGTTGGCACGTTCAGGTTTGTTACTGGAGCTGAAATGTCGAAGGTCGCAGCAGCCTTTGAAAACAGTCCGAAATCTGCGCCGGAACCAAGAGGCATCCAACATTTGTCACAGCCATGCTCGCCGTCATCGATCCCAATCTCCTGAGCTACGGGTTTACAGGAGTAGCTGATGCCACTAGCTACTGTTGACACCCCTCCGTTCAGGGGTTTACGGTCCGTGGCGGTGAGCATGGCTGTGGCAAATGTTGAATGCCGCTTGGTTCCGGCGCAGATTTCGGACTGTTTCAGCGGCTGCTGCGACCTTCGATATTTCCGCTCCAGTAGCAAATCTGAACGTGCCAGCACGCACGACCCCTCTTCCTGGTGTCCTCTACTGATGACAATAGAGTGCCTAACCTAACCCCGGCGGGAAGGTTGTTTTCTTTCTTTGTATAGGATTAAAGAATGGGAAAAGAGCCAGCGTCAAAACCGCTGTTCTTCCCCCCACGCGACCGCTAAATTTGTTCCTCTCCGCTAATATTTTTTTCGGCGCGCAGCAGGGTGGCAACTCGAAAACTGGCAAACCAACCACTTCTAGTTCACGCTTTCCACATGATTGTGAGGCCAAACCAATCGTGACTACAACCAGCCCTAATGAACATCACAAGCAGGGCTCGCCACCACAACCGGGTTTTACAGGACCGCGTCGGGCGGTAGAAACGTACGTGGACACCGATCAGACTTTGTATGCGGCGGAGACCACCACATGAAACAAATGACCGTGGGACCGACAGATAGAATCAGAACGCTAGAGGTACGCTAGAGGTTCACCTCACCTCTCGTGATCTTCAGCCTTACCTCGTCTCCACCCTCTCCTCCCTTGCCCTGCTGTTGGTATGTACCTCTGGCAATGACGCGAGTGGTCAACTTGAAGTCACAAGTCAAGGAATGGGGGACGGCAAACCGCTCTATCGACGAGGGCAGTGCCGTGCGGATGAACTGCTGACGTTTCGCCTCTCATGTGTCATCTTTGCGGTGCGGCTCATCTGCGGTGCGGCTGGCGGACGCACCAGCACACCATCATGACGATTGATGGCCGTGAAGGGCCCTTTGGGCAGTGTAACAAAGGGGGAATGTAGAGCATCGACCGTCGCGACGTTGCTGTGGCACGTTCGAGCGTAGGAAGAGCTATCTACATATGTACTGTAGCTACAGAACAAGCCTCACAGATCTCAACCGGAGGTGGGGTGCCACTGCTATCTACTACTGCTGTTGTGGCACATGTACAGATGTACAGATCAACCCGGCAAGCACATGTACAGACGTACAGATCAACCCGGCGTCTTGCGCTTGATCCGGCCTCCAGCGCGCGCCCTGTGTAGTTCCTACAATGGGGTTCGCCGTTCTTTGGATGCGACCCTTGATCGGGGTGCGGATACTGTATCGAGGGTAGGTTCGTCGGGCTTGGTGTGTATGTATGTGCCGCTGAGACGGTATCCCAAGGATCGGTGTGAAACCGACTAGGACCAGTGATGTCCTCCACGTCGACCAGGAGGTCGTACCCGCGCCTTCTCCTCGAAGGAGGAGGAAACTGAAGTGGCAGGATGAGTGTGTTGCTTTCGCAGCAACTCGTCACCTGTACCAGGGGGTATCCGCAAGCTGGATGAGAGCAAAGAAAGACACCGACTGCTGTACATAGGTAAACCGATCGTCCGCTAAACCAATCGTCCGAGCGAACGACGGAGAAAGGGGTCGCAACACGAAAATAAAATACTAAAACACAAGCCGAACACACAGGACAATAGTCAAACATCCAGATAACCGGAGAGAACGGACAAAGTTTGAAATGCCATCGAAAGCGGGCATCGAAAGCTATAAATAGCAGGCGCCAAAGCGAAACGGACTCAATTCTCAACTGGAACCACACACAAAAATATACAGAAACCACCGAGCACGCGGGCGCATGTTTGTGCACACAGCCACCCGAAACATCAACATTTGGACCTGGTTCTCACCGTTCAGCTGCCGGTCATACGGGGCAGCGTTTGAGCTCGTTCGATCGATTACTGTGTATCTTGGTGTTGCGGTACACTAGATAGACATGTTCACCAGGTGCTTTGCCAGCGCAATCTTCCGTCGAGTGCCCAGCGTGTTGCAGCGTTGGCCTTGGGTACAATGACTTTCAATCCTTTTGTGTTTGTAACAATACAGACGACGGTGGTAGGATTGTCTTCCTGTGGGTGGACATGGCAAACATTCTGTGTCAGTCTGAAATTACGCATGTTTGCAGCCAACCCCGGGGGTCAGAGATCTCAACGGCTGCTTGAACAGATGGGCTGTCGGTCAACCGTGCTGTCCTGTGCGGTTTGGTCGGCCTGCCGGCGGTACGTATACCTGAACCACCCAGGACTCAAGACATGTCTTGAGGAAATAGAAAGGGGAAATGAACAGGGGTCTCGAGCCATCCCCGCGTCAACGACATGTCACCGACTGACACCAGCACATACTTCTATTCATGTGTGTTTTCGTCCAATATATTATGGCGACAGCTCCCCCATTTTTCTACGTGTATGTATGTAGAGTACTACAGTGTGTATAGTCTACACTTTTCAGTGTGCACTGTATAGCATGGGTGGGAAAATTGACTCGCATCCTACTGCTCGGATGGAGACGAACGTACTCGCGACTGGGACACCTCCTACGGTTCCGGACAGAAAACCCGACAACACAGAATGGATGCCATCATGCGAGAGCTCATCGTGCAGCAAGCGAGAGTAGTAGTGGCTTATCGTTCGGGACCGGAAACAAACTTGGAACACCAGCGGTGTAGGAATCGTCCGAGATACCCCTGACACGTGGGTGAGGCTGTCTCTCTCGATGTTACTCGCGATGATTGGCACCGCGAGCAATTGAAGAGTAGAAGTAGGAGCTACTTCTTGTGCTCTGTAGAGGCGTGGAGATATGTTGGAAAACTGGCGCTTACTATAGATGGCCAACAAACCCTGATAGATCCACCACAGAGAACGCAGAAGTCCAGATGACAGTTCCTAGAGAATACTAGGAAAGCTAAGAGCCACGACTATCCAGAGAAGTCCATGCGACAGGAAATATACGTGATCCCTCGAGTAGAGAACTCTACAGCAGAAGATCCCCCGCATGCAGATGCGTTATTTATGAACGAAATATATGATATGTACGATGCATGATCTACGATGGCAATATTTCCATGACAACCGGGCAGGCGGTGAAAGTCTAAGTACCACGGTTTGTGCGCCCGTGACAACATCTGAGACAACAACGCTTTCATTCGCAGTGTAGTCGCGTGGCCTCAGGTCAGCGGAGGGCGGGACCAACTCCAGCGGTGAAAAGCCGCGATTGGTTTTGAATATGCACGCTCATAAGTCACGAATTTCTTTTGAATATAGTCTAGGCTATGCGATGTTCTATCGCCAGCTTCTAAACACGCAACACTACATGTAGCACTCCCAACCCGGTGGGAAACTCGCTGAACTTCCAGCTGCAGCAATAGTAGCAGCAGCGCTAGCTTGAATAGCTTGGAGACCTTTCCTGCTACCAGTTTCCACATGCCCGTCTACTCTCGCGCTACCGCAACTCCAACATTTGTACGTATACCTTGTCTACACTGAACAACATGCACGCAGAACCAGATACAGCCAAATCGCGAGAGACAGCCCTGCTGGTGGCGGCAGTTCATAACCTGGCCGGCACGAATAGGTAGATTGGCGGCTGGGAAACAAACCTTTTCCGGTTACGGTCCGCATTTATGATATTTCTACACGCTCTTACCCACTGATTCTGCCATGTACTCGTCGCCTTGGGACCACGTCGTGGTGTTTACTCCCCCTCTATCCCTCTGCTTTATTCTGCCTATCTACAAAACCTGTCCCTTTCTTCCCTCATCCCGAGGCCGCGACGTTATACAGGAACATCCGAACATCCAACATTCAAGCAACGATATTACTGTTCAAAGTGTATTCGCGTTTTCTTTCGATATTCCTTCGAGCCGAAAGCCCGGTGAGCCGTACGTTTCACATATATCTTTGGAAACCTGTCCCCCTACTCCCATTGGTGCGGTGCGTTTGTAGTCCTTGTCGATGTTTAGGAACGCATAAATCTATGCGCCCAATGACATAGCTTTGTCACGTGCGTCGAGGATCACGACTGACGATCACTTCGTTCGTGTGGCCACCAGGTTTAGGGTAACACGCCCAGGTCGGCGGCGTGTCTGCCGAAAAAGCGATGGTCACTGGCAGCATCGAGGGATGGCGCATAAGTTTACAATTGACACAAGTTTACAATTGACGTGCCAGATAAAGTGGAGGTATCACACCACCATTGTCTTAGAGAGCCCACCGCAGTGATGCTGCCATATACACCGTACTACAAGACCACCAAACACGCGAGTTGTGTGCTGGAGGCACCTTGTGACCAGCACGTTACGGCCGATTTCTTCGGGATGGTGACTGGCTTGAGATTCACGGCACAGGCGTTACACGAATAGGACGAATGTCGAAAAAAAGTCGCCAGGAGAAGGACTTCATAAGTATCGCTATGTTCTTGCAACCAGACGGCCACTTCGAAAAACAACAAAGCGCTGTGCTAGATCCCGGTGGAGTTGTCGGTTCCTCATAAAAAAAGCTATGCCTTTTTCCCAACGTCTCCCACCAACCAACGGGCCCAAACGGCACCCAATCGAGCACCCCAACCGCACTCTGGCGGACGGGGTGCGTACTCATGTAGACCATCGTCTTCGCATGGCGCGTGGACCGTTGACCACGTATTCTGCTTGAGTCGAAGAACTTTTTTTCGTTCGACGTTCGACAGCGGGTGCTCGATGTTGCTCTGCTCTGCCGTTCACTATCCGTGATGGATGCTCTTACCCGTCTCGTCCATTTCTCCCGTCATGTCCACATTTCCGAGTGAAACGTTGCGGCTGCTTACCTTCATGAGGCAACCGTGTGGACGGCCAGTTAGATGGATTGGTACACCGACATGATGTAAGAGCCGCCGCAGATCTCGTCGGAGTCGCCCGTGCAGGGCATGTCGCAGGTCTGGAAACCGTTGTCATCGTAGCCGTCGATTACGCCGCACCAGCACTGTCTCACGCAGCAGCAGTATCAGCACGAAAGGAGGCGTGAACAGGCGGAGGGCCCAGATTGATGTCATCATGGTCAAGACGACATGCATCGATGGAGTGCGATGCGCCACGAAAGCAGGTGGTTTTGGTGACCTAGGCAGTAGTACCGGCGTCAGCACGAAATTACCGGCCAAAGGCTTAAAACACCCTACGTCGTGCTACACTAATCTTCGAAATCGATGCACAAAGGCGGCGGCTTTCCGCTGACTGGTTCCAGAGAACTCGACGATCAAATCAAGTCGGCTTTTCGTGTTGGTGCTTTGCTCGTCACCCCTCACTGTCCCACAAAGCACGACAGACACTCTGTGGAACCGAATACAAGAAGTCATACCTCTCGAGAGAACTGGGTTCCATAGTAGGGCTCGCTGCATACCGCGGCGCAGGCCTGGTCATTGGGTCACGCAGGGTTAGGAGTAAGGTCACGTAGGGTTAGGAGTAGGGTCACGTAGGGTTAGGAGTAGGGTTAGGGTTAGTGTCCACGAGCAAGCTTTGTCAATTGTCCGGGTGTTGAGCGAGAGAAGTAGATACACAGAGGGAGTATCGACATCGGGGAAAACAGCAAACAACAACAACAACAACAACAACAACAACAACAACAACAACAACAACAACAGCAGCAGCTGACTGCCACAGCATGACGATGAAGGATGGCCGTTCCAAACGAAATTCTTCCAGAGGTGTGAAAGTGTGAACGTCTTGGAAAAAACGAACATTCCGAAAAACCAACCAGACCAACGAGTGAGTTTTGGTCGGAGAAACGTTGCTCACATCAGCGGTCATGCTGTCAGATTCATAAGAGTAGTACATGATTCGGCCGGCGGAGTCTTGGAAGCATCCAAGGTACGCGGGGTCGTGGGCGTAGACACTCATGCTGTAGTACCCTCCGCAGGTCTCTTCGGAGTCGCCCGAGCAGGGCATGTCGCAGACTCCCTCGCCGTTCTCGGAGTATCGGGCGTTGAGGTCGCCGCACCAGCACTGTTTTCGTAGTTATGGTAGATGCAGTGAGGCGAAAAATGGTGTGGTGCAATCAGAGGAGCAAGTTCGCCGTGTCGAGGGGTATTGCGGTGATTGGTACACTGTGTACACTTTAGCGAAATTTGGGAGATGTATACACGGGTGCCACATGGTGTCGGTGGTGTCGGCAAGTATCACCCAACACGAGAACGTCGACAATGACTCAGGCGGCGATCGGGAACTTTGGACAACAACAGCAAAAACAACGACAACGATATGTTTGCCGTTGTTGGGGTTTGGATTTGACATCTGGCGACGTTAATAAACAACAACAGCAAACCACCATGCCGGCCCGAACGAACGCCAATGGCGCGTGGTTGGAAGTGAAATTTGGTGGCTGGTTGCACCAAACCCCGACCGGCTAAGTTTGCCATCCATGGTGGCGACACAGACTGTCATATTGAACTTTCAACCAACACAAGGCCTAGAGGCCGGGAGTGCCTGAACACCGATCTATCACAAAAGACAGACCCAGTGTCGTCCGAACGGCTTGGCTCTGAGACTAGATGAAACCGTCACAACGCTCTCACCTGTGTAGAGTACTGTGTTCCGTAGAAGGCATAGTCGGAGCATAGCGTCGCGCAGAACTGTGATGAATTGCGAAGGTTGTGTATGTCCACGGTGATCGATCACCAGGAAGAGGGGGGAAGGAGTAGTTAGGGGTACACCAACCGAGAGCAATGAATGCAGACGCACCGCGTGGGCGCAGTAACAGCGAGTTGGCTTACGGGTCGACCTTCAAGAAAGGCTCTGACAATTATCCACGGACAATGCCAACATCACGCCATCCTCGGAAGGCACGAACCGCGCGGCAGGCCGGCCAATAATTCCTTATGCAAAGGGCATGCATGTCATCCAACAACATGGAGAAAATACCTAGGAAACAAATGCACCAAAACCGGGCGAGCACACAACCACTGTTCGCGCCTCTCTTGCGCTCTTCCTCGCTCACCTCAGCGGTCATGCCGTCAGAGGAGCCTGCCTCAACGAAGATACGGCTGTCCGCCGGGTCGGAGTAGCAGCCACGGTACGAGAGGTCCACGGGATCTACGTCGTTCTCGTAGACACTCATGCTGTAGAAGCCTCCGCAGATCTCGCTGGAGTCGCCCGAGCAGTCCATGTCGCACTCGCCGGCACCGTTGGCATCGTAGTCGGCGTTGTCACCACACCAGCACTGTTGAGTTCGACGGAACAAATCGAGAAACGAGGGGAGATGGGGGAAGCAGTCACCGAGAGGGCAGGGGCTAGTTCAGCGTGGCCATATTAATAGTGGCAATTGCGTATCGAATACCGCGTACGCGATACACTATTTGCGCCCAGGCCACGACTCCCATGAGTGATGCACGGATTTCGTGCCGGTGCACAAAGCAGCGAACGACAGCGTACAATACCGGCATGATCCGAGGCACGTACTGTAGGTGACTTGAAATACACCAACAGAAGGCCACGGGGGTGACTGTTGAACCCCCATTGCAATGTCCATGATGATGAAGTTCTGACGCCACGCAAGGGCGACTTGAACACCTCGCGATCCGCAAATATCACGGGTTCTTTGAGCGTGTATGCTAGACGACTCACCTGCGTCGAGTACTGAGTCCCGTAGTACTGGTAGGCGCCGCAGTTCCCCAAGCAGATCTGTGGCCGGTTGGTTGCGTTGGAGGGGAAGACACATTGGTCACATTGGTCGTTCGAACGAGGAGAGATAAGTAAATTGGGAACAACGTGGCAGTTTGTTGGGTGGCGGTGGCGCGTTGATGCAAGGGCTACGTATTTCGAACGCTGGTGGCAACGGCCATGCAGCGACAAACCACGAGCATACCAACAGCAGTACAAGCCGTGTTGACGTTCGACACAGATGACATCATCAACAGCTCAACCCACGACCCCGAGACGTATCCCATCCGTCTTCCTTGCGGACACACCTCCGAGGTCATGTCGTCAGAGGTAGCCACCAACTCGAAGATGCGGCTGTCGGCCGGGTCGGAGTAGCAGCCAAGGTACGAGGGGTCCACAGGATCTACGTTCTCGTAGACGCTCATGGTGTAGAAGCCTCCGCAGATCTCGCTGGCGTCGCCCGAGCAGGCCATGTCGCACTCGCCGGCACCGTTGGCGTCGTAGTCGGCGTTGTCGCCGCACCAGCACTGTCGTGTTCGGCAGTATTAATCGAGAAACGGGGGGAGAGGGGGGGTGCATTCACCGAAAGGGCAGGGGCTAGTTCAGCGTGACTTCAGTGCCACGCAGGACGGTATTTGGCGCCGTTAAACACGGAAGATGGGAGACATCGTGGTGGAGGTGCGGCGTCAGGGAGCGGATATATATCACAGTAGCAACAGACCTCGAGATGGGAACATCTGGCGTGCAAAAAAGCAGGCCCAATGAGTCAGACGGTGGTATCGAGAAACATACAAACGTCCATCCGAACAACCCCTGCGATTTCTCAGATCGAGCAAAATCGCGTCCCGCGCCGGTGTCTGGGACAGGTGGTGCGTACTCGGTTGCAAGCACGAGGCTCCGACTACAGTATCAAAGAATAAAACTAGCGAGAAGGGCTGACCGGGACCAAACAACTGCACCTTTAAATCGCTGGTGGATGAACAATATCAGCCCACGTTTTCCACTTCACAAGTGTGGTCGAAGCAGGTTCCCATTCGCTGGTCTTCTCCGAACCGCGTGACAACCATGTCAATACGTGATTTTGCATAAAAAATATCATGTACGCGACACACTATTCGCGCACAAGCAACTGCGCCCCATGAGTGATGCATGGGGTTTCGCGCCGGTGCACAAAGCTAGCAAACGACAGCGTACAAGACCGGCATGATCCGAGGCACGAACTGTAGGTGATTTGGACAATTCACGTAAACTTGCAGTTCTGACACCAGGCTAGGGCGACATTCATACCCCCGCGATCCGTAAATATCACGGTTCCATGCGCGTGTATGCTAGACGACTCGCCTGCGTCGAATACTGAGTCCCGTAGTACTGGTAGGCGCCGCAGTTCCCCAAGCAGATCTGTGGCCGGTTGGTTGCGTTGGAGGGGAAGCCGCATTGGTCACATTGGTCGTTCGAACGAGGAGAGATTAAGTAAATTGGGAACAACGTGGCAGTTTGTTGGGTGGCGGTGGCGCGTTGATGCAAGGGCTACGTATTTCGAACGCTGGTGGCAATGGCCATGCAGCGACAAACCACGAGCATACCAAGACAGCAGTACCACACGCAGAGTACAAGCCATGCTGATGTTCGACACAGATGACATCGTCAACAGCTCAACCCACGACTCCGAGACGTATCCCATCCGTCTTCCTTGCGGACGCACCTCCGAGGTCATGTCGTCAGAGGTAGCCACCAACTCGAAGATGCGGCTGTCGGCTGGATCGGAGTAGCAGCCGAGGTAGCCGGAGTCGTCGGGGTTCTCGTAGACACTCATGGCGTAGAAGCCTCCGCAGGTCTGGCTGGAGTCGCCCGAGCAGGCCATGTCGCAGACTCCTTCGCCGTTGGCGTCGTAGTCGACGTTGTCGCCGCACCAGCACTGTTTCGAAACGGACGGCGGCGGATATTTCGGGCGTTAAGGGATGGCTGAGAGAGAGGAGTTCCAGGGGTCGTGTGTGGCGTGTGGCATTTTGTTTCGACTTATGGTGGGGGATGGGGAAGGTCGGCGTTGCGGTAGTGGTGCCGCCGACCATTGTTGCTGTTGTTGTTGTTGTTGTTGTTGTTGTAGTTGTTGTTGTTGTTGTTGCTGTTGTTGTTGTTGTTGTTGTTGTTGTTGTTTTTGTCTTCAGATTAAAAAACGTTCCGGTCTACGCTTAGTACCTTCCAATGTCCGCACTGGACCATAGGTCGAGAAAAGGAAGGATTGATCTCAATTTCACGAAAGAGAGGTGCTCGGATCGTGTGTTTTCGTCTTTTGATGCAGTCCGTTATAGTCAGTATTAAAGCGAGAAACGTTGACCTCCACTGCTGTGTAGCGCAAACAGAAAGGTTAGCGTGTCAAGGAGCGAACAACCAAAAACCAGCCAGGATAAACCATAGTCTAGGGGGGATCTGTACCAAACTCTATGGTTTAGACTATTAAGAAATCCAATCCATGTAGAATGGTCATCACGTTGAAACCGTCTTTTCGTTGTTCGTAGGCACAGAGAATGCACGACCACCAAACAAGGTATTTACTATGCACGTACTCCCCCAAAGCCAATAAAAAAAACTCGACACCATCCAACCTATGCCATTTATCACGATCTCGTACATCACCGCCACCGTTGAGTGTACGACCCCGTTGTTGTAAAGTCTCAGACGTCTTACCTCGGAAGAGTACTGGGTGCCATAGAAGGCCGAGCTGGCGCAGAGCACGGAGCAGACCTGTGGCCCGAGCGTCGCGCGGACATGCAAGCAGAGCGGGCGAAAAACATCTGTATTGGGTGGCAAGGGGAGCAGTGATGGACATCATGTCCGCAGACAGTATGGTAAAAATGGCAACGCTGGATGTCGTGGGTCTCAACCCGAGGTTCAAAGAGTGGGCACACGAAGCCAGCAACAAAATCGACTGCCACAAGCACCAGGGAACGCAAGGACTACCGTCCAACTCGCACAAACCCATGCGTTGAAAACAACATGAAATCATAAAAATACAGACGTATGGGCATTCACACGCGACTCCAGGCGTCGATTGGTCACTCACCGCTGCGGTCATGGCGGAGTCGGAATACTGGGTGTCGAAGACACGGCTGTCAGCAGGGTCCGAGAAGCACCCGAGGTAAGACGGATCATCGGACTGACCTGCTCCGGCACGAGTCAGACAACGCGGATAATCTCACGAACCGAAACAAAAGGTGGCCTAGAAGCGTCCTAAGCACCAAAGTCACGGGAGGCATATTGTATACATACGTTACAAATGTGGGCGGACTGTCCGGTTGTAGGCATGCATAACAAAGGAGGTGAGCAAATTTGTTTGTCGCGTCATCTCCTATGGTTGAGAAGCACGATGACCATTGGACTGCCAGTTCAGCGCTGACTTGTCGTCCAGTGGTCATCGTCTTTTTCAAGAGGTGGTGATACTCCGGTGACGTTCAACCTATCCCCGTCACGAACTGATAGTATTTCGAGTCATGCCCCAGGCCTCCGCCAATTTTCTACGATGAATTTCGTTAGTGCAATGTGGTTGACCACAACCATCAACGGTCTCTGCTGTAAATAGTCGTGGCTGCGAAGAGCACGATACAGCTCCCTCAGCACATCAGTGGGATATGGAACCGTCCCTCCTGCGAGCGGCGAGAAACCAGCGTCCTTGCTACTGCCCGAAAGTTGTTTCGCAACACCGGGCGCGATTTTGGAACTTGGAGTTCACGCACTGCCATCCGGAGATCTCAAGCACGACCAAAGAACTACGAAACCGACGTTTTACGCGAGAGTTTCTTTCTGTTTGTTGTGTTTTCGATATACAGCTCGAATTTCGGAGGGTATCCATCTCTGTCGAGGAAATTCTGGGGCTGGTAACCTAGCGCTGAAACAAAAGCACCCACGAAACGCGTTGAACGAGCTATCGTAATTCAGAGTTTCACCAACCTTCGTTTACGAGGTCCATATTGTCTGTCTAGGCTTTGTTGGGATCGGGTACTGTCGGTAGGTACTGTAGAAGTACGCCGGAGGCCAAATTTGTTTCTTCGACCGGGGTCATCCACATGCCACAGCCAAAAGACAAAAAACGGAATGTGTTTTGCACGGACGGGTGGCTGTGAGCGGCTGACGGCGGGTGTATGATGACAATTTCACATGTATGTCTCTCCGCCCGAAAGAGCGGGCGCAAGCGCCGCCCACAACAGCAGGAGGAGGAGCAGTAGCACCGCCGTCGCGGTACCGCGGTACGACAGCAGTCGAACCGCGTACGCACACACGCACCTTCCGTGTCGTTGGAGTTATTCAGAACAAACATGTGGCATGTTTGTTGCTCGACGGGCTTTCTTCTGCTTCCAGAACGTACTGTTGTTGCGCATCCTCGGGGTATTTTACTGAAGGTAAATACGGTGTAGGTAATGAGGGCATAAAGCCAGTTTCGATATGATCATTTTTCAACACAATGCTTGATTCACATCTATCTGATGACAGCAGCAGCGATCAAGCACCACTTCAGAGGCACTGCAAACGCGCAGCAAACACCTTTGTTGGTGTGGTGCATGCTGGATGCTACAGTACCTTCACATTCCTTCGCATGGTGCCCAGACTGCACATCATGGAGGATTCATTTTCCTTCGGGGTACAAAGAGATGTCTTGCGATGCCTCAAGAAATGGTTCGTTGTCGGCAGGCTCGAAGCCACAAGAAATTTTCTCACGCACTGTCCACCATTGTGTGGCAGACGGTGTGTGCGTATGAAACTCGCTCTATCGGTAAAGGTCGGTTATGCCTCACCCCATCACACGATGGCGCGCCGTTTGGGCTTGCTGCTTGAGGCAAACGGTGCAGTATCAGAAAGAAAGGCATGTTGGGCGGCCTCGACGTTTGTCCGCCTCTCCCTCTCGTCCATTCCCACCATCACGAATACAAAAAATGCCAACAAGATCCAGAGAAAAATCGGCAGCAGGAGGACGCACGGGTTTGATATTGAATGAAGTACTATCACAAAAATGTTTTTGCAATGTCTTTTGGCTGAGTGAGGCCACCAACCGCAAAAAAAAAGAGAGGTCTTGCACGTACGTGTGGTTTTTTATCTCTTTCGATGATTGATGTGGATTGGATCCCACTCCCGAAAGCTTGTTGCATTTTGCACGAACACTTCTCTCACCAACAGCAACCCCGAGAAGGAGCATCGGTAGCGCCAGCGAAAGAAGCTGCATCTTCATGTTGATGGCAGGAAACCTGATACCTGAAAGGGCAATGACCGTCATCCGTACGTCCGGAGAACAGGACATGTATGTGTTCTAGAGGTTAGCCGTGTCAGTCATTGGTGCAGAAGTGCATTTCTCTGACGGCTGACACGAGCTCTCCCCGCTATCTCGCTCGTGGGGTGGGGTTGGGAATACGGGTGGAAAAAAGCAGTAGTCTACTGTAGTCCACACGTTGCGTGTGCCCAGATTGTGGTAGGCTACCTGAAGAAGTATGGTATCACGAGTAGATACGGCATATCACTCACTCACAGCAGTGCCTTCTTGTGGGCTTCAAGGTATCTTCTGCTGCTCGGGAGTGTAGACAGGGCGAGAAGAGGGAGAGTGTGAGCTGGTGGGCGCGAGAGAGCGGGTGGGCGCGAGAGAGCGGGTGGGCGCAAGAGAGCGGGTGGGCGCGAGAGAGCGGGTGGATCTCGGATATGCCACAGTCTTGCTGCATGCAAGGACGCCAACCCACACGCAACCTACAACATCCATTTTTTTTTTGAACCGCTTGCGGTCATCATGTTCGACCCATTTTCTTGTGAACAACAGGGATCTACACGCCCACCAAAGCGCTATCACGCCACAAGTCGGTGCTGCAGGTAGGCATCGCTCGTCACGCGGTTCATGACTGTGGGCGAATCCAACAGTCGGTTGACCGTGTATGTACTACTGTAGTAGGCCCTGTGCGTGCACGAGTCTGCCCGACATTGCCAAAAAATGGCATGGGTGGGGACCTCACAGATCTAGGTCATTCTGGTGTGGAACGTGTTATTCCAGCAGAGCTTTTTCCATCTCGGTTGTGGCATCAGAGGCTTTTCACTCATTAGTGAACAACGTGATCAACTAAACAACTATGAGCCAACTACAGCATGTACCACATTTACCAGATTTCCACACATCTACTTGTATCCGTTCGTTATTTAAGTTGATCCGCTTATGTTTTTCCGATCTCTCCCGCACGCCTGCGCAAGTCTTCCCTTGATCCTCTGTGGTACCCACCACTGCAACAGAACGGCCATTGTTTGCATGTAGAGGGTCGGGGCAGGTACAGCGTTCAGCAGATTGTATCCATACAAGTTCGGAAAACGCGCGAAATTTGACTTCATCCCACATCCCGACAGTCTCGTTGTGGACACGCAGACATGCAGACACCCCGGACAGTTTAGAAAGGTTCCCGGAACGGTTCCGTTCTTCTAAAGAAGCACAGCACAGCTTGGGCACTTGGTTGCTCGACCAGGTACACTCGCGTCGTATTGCCAGGTACAAGCAGCAGCCGAGCAAGGGGGAGAGGAAAGGACGGGGAGAGGGCAGGTAGAAATACGCGAGAGGTGAGGTGTACCTCTAGCGTCTGGAAGGGTACATACAAGCCGTTGATTGTCTGCCGCCCTGCCGACGCGGTGCTGTAAATCAGATTGGACGATGAGCCCTGCTTGTTGTGCAGACGTACGTGTTCGTCGGGGGGGGTTGTCGTCACGATTGATTTGGTCTCGATCTTGTCAAAAGCCTGCCCCTGTAGTCGTCATGGCTGCCCACGAAGGCTTGCCCAAGTGTCGGCCAGTTTTCCAGCCAGTTGCCATGCTGCACTGCTGAAAAAAAAAAAAAAGTAAGTCTGAAACGAAGCAGAGGGACCGCTTGCGTCCACCCAAGGCAAGCCCAAGGCGTACAGCAGTGAACCACCCCAACAGTTGTCTAGGGAACCAAGATTGATCCTTTTATCAATTCCATGCACTGCTGTGGAGTTCAAGCTGGTAGGGGCAACCACCAGCGGCTCGCCGATAAAAGATGTGATGAGCGTTCGTGCATACCGTACATACACAACGCCCGCCTCCGAAGGGCTTGTGAGAGCATGGGTAACAGTGTCATGAAGGCGCGATGCAAGATGAAAGCAAGGCAAGCGGCCGTCAGTTTTTGCTTCAAGCCCGGACAGCTCACACAGCTGACGTGTGTTTGACTGGAGAGCCCAGCAAACCTCAACGAACCCAACAATTTCGTATTACAAAGCTGTACAGCAGTCTATGCGGGGTGACCCTACTCTACTCTGCCCAACCTGTGTTAGGGACAAAGGATTTCGATGAGCCAGCCCACCACGTGACCAATCTCCGCCAAATTCTGTTTGGAGAGAAGACAAACTGAGCGCCGGAGGTTATATTGCTTGAGAATTCAACCTGTTGTTTTTCGTGTATGTTGTCGTTGTCTGTTGTTGTTGTCTTCACATTAACAACCGTTCCGTTCTCTCTGCCCAGTACCTTCTTCCATCCGTACTGTAGTCTGACACTTGACGGGGTCAGTTCCCGTGGTCACAGGCTAACTTACACCCAAGAAAAAGTACACGAAAATCAAACGGACCCGAAGAGTCCGCATGCCAATAAAAGTCAACAGATAGTCTAGGCCTCTCCGCTCGCCTCTACACGCAAGGCGAGGTAACCCTAGTAGACTGGAAACAGACGGAAAACAAAAAAGAAAGGAAAAAAAAAGAAAAAAAAAGAAGAAGAGAGCAAGTGGAGGGAAGGGAGAGAGAACTTGGCATTTCAAGTGGTGTCCTCTTGAGCGTTGTCTTTATACATCGACTAGAACGTCGACACGATGAATATGTTGGTTGTTCGTAAGGCTTGGATGTACTCTTTGCCAGCCATGTGCCTACCAAGGAGTTGTTCGCTGGGGGTAAGCTTGTATAAAGAGGCGTATCGCCGCTTGAAGCAACCGCACGCCCAAAATCCCAAGGCCGAAAACTCGTACTGAAAGGGCTCGTATGTTGTGGGTGATTCGTGGTACGATCGTTGTTTGAATTTCCCTCCGGCGGTCTATGTGTTTGGATTCGTCGTTTGCACGTCCCGTTGGTAAGGATGTCGTTTTCGTGGATGAGTGGGCAGGTTTGAAAAGCGGCCGCAACACACACACAGCCGTGGATGTAACGGAGAGAGAGAGAGAGAGAGAGAGAGAGAGAGAGAGAGAGAGAGAGAGAGAGAGAGAGAGAGAGAGAGAGAGAGAGAGACAGGCAGGCAGGCAGGCAGGCAGGCAGGCAGGCAGGCAGGCAGGCAGGCAGACAGACAGACAGACAGACAGACAGACAGACAGACAGACAGACAGACAGACAGACAGACAGACAGAGAAGGCGTACTCGTGTGGAGCATCGTTCCCACAGGACCGATCAGCGATGGCCAATCGTGCCTTCCTACTTTGCCAAAGGTGGCTCAATAATGTACTTCTCCCTATATAGCGTATCTCTCGACATCTCTTCCCGCCTTTTTTTCACACTTCCTGTGCCTTCCTTCTCCTTTGCCCAGCTCACTCATGGCACATTTCCCCCTCCTTCTCGTACAACGGACATTCCGCAACTAAATGAGCCCGGTCTTGGAACTCGGAAACGCATTCACATTTGAACTTACCGTCTTCGTCATCTTCTTTCCTAAACGTTTGTCTACATTGTCGACGGTCGAAATGCCCCAAGTCCAAAATTCGATGTTCGGCTTTGTCCCTTTATCCATTGGCTCATGAGTGGTACTCCTCGAACCTTGTTCCTTCTTTCAACATTCCGTACACATCTTGAACCTCGTTGTTCTTGGTTTCGTTTGGTTAGATTGTGTTCTCTTTGGACAAAAACACCAGATATCCCCGCCTTGAACCCTTCTAGCCCTTCCATTTCCAGTGCATCAACTTCGTCGATTTCGAACTCCTGCCGTACGCCATCTACAACCTTTACCCACTCCGTGGGTTGTCTATTGTCAAGCTATGCAATGCTCTGTTTTGTACTCTTGACAGGTTTGGCAGCGACTGCATCACTTGTCTTGCGAAAAATGTTTTTACGTTGCTCTTGGCCATGGGTGACGCCTACGTTCCACACCTGCGTGAAATTCATGCGGCTGTCTTCGACAAATCATGGCGTATCTACGAGGTTGAGACTTCCCTGTTTTCTTGTGTCTCCCGCAGGTAGGGGAGTGGGGGGCGTTGTCTACGACCGGCTTCTGTCACTATATATGCTTTCAGCGTTTGACAAACCCAAATTACAGCTCCTATTTTTTGTCTTCGTTGATGGCGGTGGTTTGTTCCGTGCTGTCTGCACTTTCTGTTCGAGTCTGTTGCCATTTCTTCAGTGAGTCTCAGCGGCATAAGTACTTGCGAACCCTCGGATATGCCCCCTCCTCTTTGTTCGCGTTGTTTCCTTTTGGGCAGCTCTGTTTACGAGTAACGCGTGAAGCATCATGGAAGGACGCGCCGGTTCGAGTTCCGCAAGACCTGGTGAGTTTAGGGCTATGATGATATTGTTGCAAAAGCCATATTTCACGTTTTTTTCCCTGTTGCTCACACGGATAGGATTCGAGACGCCGCCGCAGGCGCAGAAATTTCCCTTTCGATCTCTTGTGCGTTTTTGGTTTGATGAACAGGGCCGGTTCTAGGTGTGCCATCGCAGCGTGACACGCATGTAGCTGGAAGTTTTGCCCGGCTCGATGTTCTCCCGAATGGTGCTCGGTCGATGGTTCCTTTGTTTTGCACTTGCGTCCCGCAAACCCTCAAGCCGAATGCTGTTTCCAGATTGCAGCGTTACCCTCAAGGGGTATCGAATGGCAGTTCTTGGCACACTTGATGCTACTTTCTGTGTCCATGGCCAAGTTGCTCGCAATCGCCACATGGTTCGACAGTAGTCCGACTGGGCTGCCTTTGGAAGTGTTGTAGACGCGACTGCTGGCGCCTTCATTTTTCCCCCTGCTACAGTGTTTCATGCCGTGCGAGTGCTTTGTTGGTGCTGAGACAAGCCGTCTTTCGCTTGATTGATACATATTGGGATGAGTTTGACTATATTGTCTTCGGTGGCGCTCTACGGTTGACAGCTCTAGCACCGGCAACATTGTGTATTCTCGCGGGTGGAAGACCACGCCACACGTATCGCACTTGATCAAGCACCCTGTGAACATCCTCGGCCGGCGGTGATCTCAGGCAATAGAGCAGCGCATGCAAGGCATCGCCTAGACGTTGCTGACTGTTTCTTGCTTCTGACACGTACGAAAGAGTGTGGGCCTTGATCGTGTGACAAAGCTTGTCCTCTGGACCATATTCAAGAAATTGGTGCATTCGAATCGCTTTCGAAGGGATCACTGTGTTTGGAGGTGGGGAGACTGGGTTACACATTGGTAAGAGATTTGTTTTTTGTCGGATAATATGTTGAACCCTGAGGCCCGCAGACCGGGATGTGTCACACGCCGTCGCCGACCCAACCCAACCCAAACGGCACCCTATGACCCTGACCCTTACCATAACCCTCACCGACGACCAACGCATGACCTGGCAGCCGAGAACTGGGCGAGAAGGCGGCTCAGCCACGTTCTCGGAATGCAGAACGGCAAAAAGGCGCTGGGAGGAATCGACCGTTAGAACCAACCCCACACAATACCCGACCAATCCGCAGGCCTTAGCCCTAAGGATTCCGGACATAGCAACGTGTAAACACTAATAAGGGTTGATGTCCAATCTCTATGTCACCCTTATACCCCGTGCTGATGCAGAATCTCCCTGTGACAACACCGACAAATTGATTATTCCGCAGATGAATGGGGTCCGGCCGTGGCCAGCGGCGACGCGACCAAGCTAGCCGAGCTGGTGCTGCTTTGGTCCGGTTTGAAGCCCGAGCGGGCTCTGTCGGTTATTAGAGACTGTGTCTCTGTGCTGGAAAAAGAGGTTGCGCTTTCGACTCCGGGTTCTTCTCCCCTCCGTGCGACCCCGACTACGCTTGGTGGGTCCGTTGTTTTCGTGTGAAGTTCCTGAATTTGCTTGCGCACCCTCACTCTCACGCATATAATTTGCGGCCCGTTATTGACTTGACTACTATGCCCCTGTAGAGCAAAGGAGCGGCCGGTTTGTCGTTGTTATTGTTTCTAGTTAGTCAAGACGCATTGGCCACTTTGCCCAACGAACGTAACACGGTGCGATGAAAACTCAGCTTGGTAGCCGCCTTTTAAGGGTTCACCACCCCGTACCTTAAACCGTACGGCCTTTGAAGTTGTTGGCCGCGTTATCGTACGCGCGGACAATGCTCCATGGTTGCCTCCGAGCGGATGCTACCCATCACAGGCCTTCCTCCACTAGTTTTTGCAGTGGTTGGCTCTACGGAGCGCATGTCAGTGGGATCCTCAACAAAGTCTTTCGTGGAGTCTGCCGGGGTAGGGTTGGTAACGTGTAGTTTCAAATATTGTTGGAAATTGCACGACTGAAAAGAAATTCAGGTGGTCCGCACGACACAACACGTACATATCACAAGGACACGACTCGGGATTTAATCCCGAAGCCCCCACTGATTTGCCAAGACCACCGAGTACCGTTTTGTGGCGGCTGAAGCTGAGCGTACTGCGACCGGGCTTCTCGAGTCGGCGTTGCACCGGCTTTAGTCGCCCCCGAGATCCCTTTCAGCAGTCGCACGAGATACTCCCGCACGAAGGGACCAACGGGCTTCATTGATGCGACTGTCGGACGGACCTTGTGCGGAATCACATCAACCATAGACCCGAACGCGCATAGCCATCGCCATGGATCCAACCCCGAGACCCGGACACGGACACCGCCAGCACTGCAACACACCGAGGTCTCTTGACCTCTTTACATTCTTCTGTACTGCGACCATACACAAACGAAAAACCGCGTGCCAAGCACACTGACTCAACCGCCGCGCCAGCGTCTCGCGAAAGTTCCAAGGCCTTAACATATACGCCCCGTGTTGGCATGCATTTATTTCTTTTCCTTTCTCTCGCACGACCATGCACACACATGGGTGTACCGATAAGAGAAACATGGCATACAGAATGTTGTTTTTTTCACGAAGGAACGACGGGAAAGGCAGTACATTATTGACGCACACTCCGCCCCTGTGCTCGCTGCTGTGTGTGGTGTTGCGGATGCTGCCGTATGCAGCTGCGTAATCAATTCAAATCGGAAGCAGTTTGGGTGAACCTTTGGTTGAAACGACGATGAACGGAAACGCGGTGGCAGACAAAGGCAAGACCGGACTCGCGCAGTCAAATCGCGGTGCCCTCCGCTCACACATACCGGTACTTGATGGCCTTCGCCAATTTGGGCGGGGAATCGGGTTTAATTTCCGGAGTCAGTTGTTCGTTGCCGCTTCGTATCACTCCACCCCCCCGGGTTTATGTATTCTGTCCTTGGCTATTTCAAAAACCCACAACCGCGGGCTCAAATATACTCTACCAACCAGCAACGCGTCTCAGCGACGGGCCTCTTTGTTCCTAGCCGCTTTCCACTCTCGTGTTTCCGATACGTAGTTGTGCCCCCCTTGGCACACGCTCGAGGTTTTCGGTGTTCCACGTTTACGCATGACAACCTACGGGGTATCTCAGGGGGTGCCCGTGACACGGAATTGTACCTTTGTCTGTGGAGGAATATAGGCTCGGCGAGACACCAGCATTGAAAAGAAACCTTGGGCCTGGGTGATCGGGTGACGAAAAGCACCAAAATCAAATCCGAATCAGCTCTTCACCCATACCGTTTCAGATTGGCTTGGCCGCTTGTGTGCTCGCAAGCGCAACATGTTTGCCTCTTGACAGATCTTGCCGAAGATCGGAAGGAAAATTCGTTCGCCAAAAATGGGAAACGGAATCGTCATAGACAAACCTTGGCCAGGATCATGGTGTGACCCCAGATTCCCCCCCCCAAAGAACGGCGTAAGCACTCATGTGGACTTTGGCTCCGAATGTTAGACGATTTTCCTCTTCAACACGTTGGTTCCATTTAACCCACACGTGCATATGTTGCTAGACTCTTGCAGCGGTAGGGTGGGTCACTGGTGCATGCAGACGATTGGTTTTTCGCGCGGTCTCAACTCACTGTTCGCTCCAAACGATTTGCATAGCGTAACGCTCTCGGTCATCGTACTAGACTTCGTCTACGATATATTGTGCCTAACCAAATGCTGCTGTAGAGTCAGATTGTCGGGGCTACAGCGCCCTCACCGGAACACTTGCAGTCGAAACCCTCACGGTTTTGTTTTTTAACGAATGTTTGGTTCTGGTACGCATCGTGCGCCCGTTCAATCATCGCGTCCCCGGCATTTTTTGTCCTTTTGGAACACTGACTGTTGTCATATTTCCTGAAGAACGGCATTGATGCCTTTATGCCGGATCTATTGACGCAAAGATAGGTTTTGCGCGGGTGCGGCAAGTTGACCGTGTTCTCCTCCGGATGTGTCATGGCCGTGGAACAGATACCGATTCTACGTTCCACAATCTGCATTGTTTTTGAAAGACGCAATTTTTGTGACCAGGCTCATCTGTACGCCAATACACCGATACACCGTGCGTCGTTCAGCAGGACCCGCCAGTAGCTCGTGCTTAAACGCCGTCATCGTTGCTTTGAACGAGACGTGCGACGGAACGAGTTGGTACACGTCGACCAAGGAGCTGCAGCTGGCGTCCTTGGAATTCTGCACCGCGTGCAGAAACTATCCGACCGTACACTTGACGGTCAATGCAGAAACTCCACGTAGGATGCTGGCCGCTGCAGATATCCCACCCCCTCACCCGAGCCGGCTGGGTTGGACACGCGTGCCACGGATACGAGCGCGTCGCGCGACGTGGAACCTACAGACAGAAGCGGCATTGACAAACCCGATCTTCGCACTAACGGATGTCGACTACCTCGAGTTCGGCCGTGCCTTTGAAGGCAGCCTTGATGCTGTTGTGTGGCTTCGACGGCTGAAAACGATCGAGTTTCAGTGGGAATCACCATTTAATGGACCTATCCATCTGGTGAAATGGCCAGCATGTCTGCAAAGTCTTGCTTTCGGAGGAGAGTTCAATCAGCAGATCGAACATGTCAAGTTCCCGGCGTCCCTGGAGCATTTATCGTTTAGAACCTACTTCAACCAACCCATCGAGGGCGTAGTATGGCCGTCGTCGCTGAAGGTGCTCATCTTTGCCGGCTGCGCGTTCAACCAGCCTATTGAGCGCGTGGCATGGCCGACGTCCTTGCGGCAGCTTACGTTTGGAGGAGGGTTCAACCAGCCAATCGAACGGGCTACTTTTTCGTCGTCCCTGCAGCGGCTCACATTCGGCCAAGTGTTCAACCAGCCCATTGAGCGCGTCGAATGGCCAGATTCGCTTCAGGCGCTCATTTTCGGAGAACATTTCAACTACCCAGTTAACAACGTGAGGTGGCCGGCTTCATTGCAAGAGGTTTCGTTTGGATGTTGCGAAGCTACATGGGACTATCGGACAGTGATGGGCTCAGATTTCGACCAGTGTATCAGCAAAAGTGTTTGGCCCGCATCATTGCGGCGAATCACCCTAGGCGGAATGTTCAGACAGTCACTGCAAGGCCTGGGCACTTGGATGCCCAACCTGGAAGCGTTGCGTATGCTCGAATGTGATATTGACAATATACCAAACGATAGCCTTCTTGTCCGCGGAATCGAATGGCCTAAGGGCCTTCGTGAGCTGACCGTCTTCAAAGAATCGATATTGGATGGGGTAGTAATTCCTTCAACCGTACAGGTCTACCGTCCGAGCCTGTTTGTGTGATTTTCCAAAGAGGAGCTGCGTTTTCCCGAGTTGCCTGCTGATATTATCCTTTAATCGGAACGTACTGTAGTCTATATAGGAAGGTAGTACTTTGGTAATGGAGTGGTGCCGTCGCCGGCGGGAGAGCTTCAAACACGTAAACAAGTTGGTCCATCGATGCCCCGAAGATGACACCGCATCCTGCTTCCTTTTCGATATGGTAGTCAACACCTACTGTAGATGTGACTGTTGCGGGTTTGAGGAGAATTTGAGGTTTGTGTTCGGCGGTGAACACTAACTTTGTGATCATCTACTGGTCGGTTGTCCATACTGTGTATGAGGTTGACCACACAACCGAGAGGCAACGATACTTTGGAACATTATAGCCGGCATCTGCTTTTCGTTTGCAGTGCGGAATTGTTGAATGTGCTCGAAAAGAGTCTCCAGGCCGTTGTAGCTTTCACCCGGTACCTCGACGTCTCTCTTGCCAGGGGCAAAGAATTGAGATCCGGTGAGCATCATGAACCTCAAGTAGCTCTCTTCCGGAGCCGGCGAGAGTTCACCTCAAGGTTGTCGTCATCCAGACCATCCCCGCTCACCGCCCGGGAACGACCGTCATGTATGGATCATGTCAGAGTCCACCCTGGAACTACCCCCAAGGGCGAGGACTCGTCCTTTCACTCGATCGCAAGGGACACGATCGTCCTGATGATAGCTTCGATCAACGTTGTTTCCAAGTTATCAACGAGGTAGGTGCGGGTGATGACCAGATGAGTGGCCCACTATGTATATCTGCCCTCAGCATGAACACATAGCACTGAGCTGTATACAGAAGGACCGCCGTGGTAGTCGCTAGAACCTTTCCCCGCAAGAACGACTGAATCTCCGCTAGTGTAAGGTTGGCGACGGTGGGCCACTCGCCGATCAGTATCTAGCATGTTGGGGTGGTGGCGGTGTTTCGCCAAGCTTCCTTGGACTCCTTCGCACTCGAGGTTTCATAAAGTGCGCCATGCACGGACATGAGTGGTGGCGGCGCGTCAGGTTCAGGTGTGTCGTCCGGGTCGCCTCTTCCTCTGGCCTGGAACCGGTCTCCCACCGGTGTCCGCCATCTCCCCCGTCGATGCGGCCCCACCAATGCTGCTACCTCCTTGTCTGCCTTTTCTGAACGTCCCATTGTACTGCCACTGCCGACTAGCCGAAAAGTTGGGTTGATTCGTAGGGACCGACTCTTCAGTTCCGTTTCCTCAACGACCCTGGGCCGTCGATGATCGCCTTCACGACGTTTGTTTTTCCATCATAGAAGCTGCCGTCTGTGCATCGTGACGTCTTCAAGTTGCCCGTGATGGCGCTTCGCTCTTCTTCGCATCATTGATTCATTGAGCGGGTGACGCTGGTGCGGATGGTCAACGCCCGATGCCCAGGGGCGGGGTTTCAACTCTTGGTTTTGTGTTGCGGTAAAAATTGAGTTTGGGACCTGTTGGAAGTTGTGACTGGGAGTTTTCGATTGCGTTGATTTTAGACGTGTCGTTCTGTCCACCTGGTTGCATATTTGCACTTTAAGTTGCCTGCTGCACGGCAGTATCACGGTCTTCGTTGTCATTTGACGATCTGTTCTCCTTCGAAACATTCAGTATGACGATAGCAACGCACGGTTCAATTTCACCCTGAGGGGAGGAAGAAACTGGGAAAACCTCCTGTCCCACGGCGCGACCTGTTCGATTGCACATTGCATCGTTCTTACGCTTCGCATAGCAGTCGTTACGGAAAGAAACACAACCACATCCATGTTCCCGCGGCCGAAACACACAGCTCGGTAAGAAAAACGTGGCCAATCTCGCTGCCAGCCCCCCAGAGGGTACGCACTGAACACCAGATCGAGTGACAGGTGGGTTTAATCTGCTGGGTTTAGATATCAGTAAGGACGCAAGTATCAGGTGGCTGGACAGACCAGACAGGAAGCTGCCTGTTCTCGAAGGACTGCCACAGCACGCTTTCTTTGCGTTTCTTTTTGTTCCGACGCGAAAGAGGCCAGTAACTGCTGTCGCCGACAGCAATCAAACACCGCTCACGAGGATGGTCGTACGATGTACGGAAAGATTGGCAGATGGTGCGACCGCGAGCCGCCAACTCACGACTCACTATACACCGGACACGCCCACCAAAGATGTTAGTTGTCAGGGTTTGATCATCTTGACAGACGTGTCAAGGACGAACGCCTACACTGCTGTTGTTACACAGTATATGCCAAAATAACGCCTGACACAAATGACTGTCAACTGTTTACTACACAGACAGCAGTAGTACAACCGCATGCCACATTAGTCTACTTCGATGGAGGCCGAACACAGCCGTCTGACAGCGATGGAACGTGAAGCGTCAGCAGGTCATCCGCAAGACGTCCCCCACCTCTTCTTCTTGCCCTTGAGCGGTCTGCGGTCTCCCCTGTGAGGGCCTTGTTACATTCTATCGAAGGTCCCCGAGGGCGCGATCGCCTGCCGCAGCACGACGATGCTGCTGTAGTCTACATTGCGCCTTTGCTTCAGCAGTGTCAAAGTGGCCAACAGCGGCACGCACACACCACTCTCGAGGATCATGGTATGGCGTGCGGGATGGTGCGTCCGCGAGCCGCTGATTTAGATATGGTAGGACCAAAAACCCAACGCCATGCAGCACGCAGCACGTATGCATACAGCGTACCAGCACGGCGGGTGCGGTGGTACGTGGCAAATTTTTGGTGTCCGGGCCAGCTTTTTAATTTCGGCAATGCTATATGCGCCGGTACCGGCGCAAATTCTTAACCGCGCCGGTACCCTTAACTCCGCGTGTAGACCTTTGATCGACTTCAAACGTCTTGCGCTGTGTAGCTATGGCCCACAGCTATTACGCGAGCCATTCGGCGTGCGAATCCACCCCGTGGTTGCAGAGTTATGCTCGAAAAAGGGGGCTCAGCAGGATCGCAGCAGGAACGAATCCGGCCGTAACTCCACTCTCGGACCTCTAATGAACACCAAACAAGTTGTGCTGTGTTGCTATGGTCCGCAGCTATCACCCGAGCTATTGGCTGCACCGATGAGCTCAGTAGTCGCAGAGATAACGCCGAAAAGGGGGCTCAGCAGCATCGCAGCGGGGGGTGTCAGGCAAGATTCCAGCCGTATCTCAGCCCCCAAAGCGTTAATGGACACCAAACAAGCTGCGCTGTGTTGCCTTGGCACACAGCTATCATTTGAGCTGTCGGTTGCACCAATCGGCCCAGTGGTTGCAGAGGTATGCCTACCCACGGGGGTACCGTGCCGCCAGAGGTGGTGGCGCACTTAAGGCTTATCTGCGCCACCACCCTCATCTTGCACGACAGGCAATAGATCGACACCAAACAAGCTGCGCTGTCTTGCCATGGCTCACAGCTATCGTTCGAGCTGTCGGTTACACCGATGGGCTCAGTGGTTGCAGAGGTATGCCTACCCACGGGGGTACCGTGCCGCCAGAGGTGGTGGCGCAGTTAAGGCTTATCTGCGCCAACACCCGTACGTTGCACGACAGGCCATAGATCGACACCAAACAAGCTGCGCTGTGTTGCCATGGCTCACAGCTATCATTCGAGCCGTCGGTTGCACCAATCGGCCCAGTAGTTGCAGAGGTATGCCTACCCACGGGGGTACCGTGCCGCCAGAGGTGGTGGCGCAGTTAAGGCTTATCTGCGCCAACACCCGTACCTTGCACGACAGGCCATAGATCGACACCAAACAAGCTGCGCTGTATTGCCATGTCCCACAGCTATCATTCGAGCCGTCGGTCGCACCAATCGGCCCAGTGGTTGCAGAGGTATGCCTACCCACGGGGTTACCGTGACGCCAGAGGTGGTGGCGCAGTTAAGGCTTATCTGCGCCACCACCCGTACCTTGCACGACAGGCCATAGATCGACACCAAACAAGCTGCGCTGTGTTGCTATGGCCCACAGCTATCATTCGAGCCGTCGGTTACACCAATCGGCCCAGTGGTTGCAGAGGTATGCCTACCCACGGGGGTACCGTGACGCCAGAGGTGGTGGCGCAGTTAAGGCTTATCTGCGCCACCACCCTCAACTTGCACGACAGGCCAGAGATCGACACCAACCAAGCTGCGCTGTGTTGCTACGACCCACAGCTATCATTTGAGCTTTCGGTCGCACCAATCGGCCTAGTGGTTGCAGAGGTATGCCTACCCACGGGGGTACCGTGACGCCAGAGGTGGTGGCGCAGTTAAGGCTTATCTGCGCCACCACCCTCAACTTGCACGACAGGCCATGGATCGACACCAAACAAGCTGCGCTGTGTTGCTATGACCCACAGCTATCATTCGAGCTGTCGGTTGCACCAATCGGCCCAGTGGTTGCAGAGGTATGCCTACCCACGGGGGTACCGTGACGCCAGAGGTGGTGGCGCAGTTAAGGCTTATCTGCGCCACCACCCTCATCTTGCACGACATGCAATAGATCGACACCAAACAAGCTGCGCTGTCTTGCCATGGCTCACAGCTCTCGTTCGAGCTGTCGGTTACACCGATGGGCTCAGTGGTTGCAGAGGTATGCCTACCCACGGGGGTACCGTGACGCCAGAAATGTTGGCGCAGTTTAGGCTTATCTGCGCCAAAACCGGTACGTTGCACGACAGGCCATAGATCGACACCAAACAAGCTGCGCTGTGTTGCCATGGCCCACAGTTATCATTCGAGCCGTCGGTTGCACCGATCGGCTCAGTGGTTGCAGAGGTATGCCTACCCACGGGGGTACCGTGCCGCCAGAGGTGGTGGCGCAGTTAAGGCTTATCTGCGCCACCACCCGTACCTTGCACGACAGGCCATAGATCGACACCAAACAAGCTGCGCTGTGTTGCCATGTCCCACAGCTATCATTCGAGCCGTCGGTTGCGCCGATCGGCCCAGTGGTTGCAGAGGTATGCCTACCCACGGGGTTACCGTGACGCCAGAGGTGGTGGCGCAGTTTAGGCTTGTCTGCGACACCACTCTGAACTTGCATGAGAGGCCATGGATCGACACCAAACAAGCTGCGCTGTGTTGCTATGACCCACAGCTATCATTCGAGCAGTCGGTCGCACCAATCGGCCCAGTGGTTGCAGAGGTATGCCTACCCACGGGGGTACCGTGACGCCAGAGGTGGTGGCGCAGTTAAGGCTTATCTGCGCCACCACCCTCATCTTGCACGACATGCAATAGATCGACACCAAACAAGCTGCGCTGTCTTGCCATGGCTCACAGCTCTCGTTCGAGCTGTCGGTTACACCGATGGGCTCAGTGGTTGCAGAGGTATGCCTACCCACGGGGGTACCGTGACGCCAGAAATGTTGGCGCAGTTTAGGCTTATCTGCGCCAAAACCGGTACGTTGCACGACAGGCCATAAATCGACACCAAACAAGCTGCGCTGTGTTGCCATGGCCCACAGTTATCATTCGAGCCGTCGGTTGCGCCGATCGGCTCAGTGGTTGCAGAGGTATGCCTACCCACGGGGGTACCGTGCCGCCAGAGGTGGTGGCGCAGTTAAGGCTTATCTGCGCCACCACCCGTACCTTGCACGACAGGCCATAGATCGACACCAACCAAGCTGCGCTGTGTTACTATGACCCACAGCAATCATTTGAGCTTTCGGTCGCACCAATCGGCCTAGTGGTTGCAGAGGTATGCCTACCCACGGGGGTACCGTGCCGCCAGAGGTGGTGGCGCAGTTTAGGCTTGTCTGCGACACCACTCTGAACTTGCATGAGAGGCCATGGATCGACACCAAACAAGCTGCGCTGTGTTGCTATGACCCACAGCTATCATTCAAGCAGTCGGTCACACCAATCGGCCCAGTTGTTGTAGTGGTATGCCTACCCACGGGGGTACCGTGTGTCCCAATCAGGGGGTATTTGCTAC
>FN649755.1:433339-463483 GCA_000310025.1 Ectocarpus siliculosus
TCTCTCGTGCAAGTTGAGGGTGGTGGCGCAGATAAGCCTTAAGTGCGCCACCACTTCTGGCGTCACGGTACCCCCGTGGGTAGGCATACCTCTGCAACCACTGGGCGTATTGGTGTAACCGACGGCTCAAATGATAGCTGTGGGCCATGGCAACACAGCGCAGCTTGTTTGGTGTCCATTAGCGCTTTGGGGGCTGAGATACGGCTGGAATCTTGCCTGACACCCCCCGCTGCGATGCTGCTGAGCCCCCTTTTCAGCGTTATCTCTGCGACTACTGAGCTCATCGGTGCAGCCAATAGCTCGGATGATAGCTGCGGACCGTAGCAACACAGCACAACTTGTTTGGTGTTCATTAGAGGTCCGAGAGTGGAGTTACGGCCGGATTCGTTCCTGCTGCGATCCTGCTGAGCCCCCTTTTTCGAGCATAACTCTGCAACCACGGGGTGGATTCGCACGCCGAATGGCTCGCGTAATAGCTGTGGGCTATAGCTACACAGCGCAAGTTGTTTGAAGTCGATCAAAGGTCTACACGCGGAGTTAAGGGTACCGGCGCGGTTAAGAATTTGCGCCGGTACCGGCGCATATAGCATTGCCGTTATTTTTATTTCCGTGTTCTTCCGTTCCATCGCATGCGCGGCGCTTGTGCTTTGGTGAGCAGCCCGTTGGTGGCTTGCAATAGCAGAGTGATAGTTTCATTGCTGGAAGGGTTTTGGCCAGTCTCGAGCTTATCCGAATTGCTGCCTGATCGACAGTTCCTTTGTTTCCATTTTCCACCGAGGTCCCACAATTCCCATATCTAAAGGTAAACTTTCTAGATTCCAACGTCTCCGCACGCGGTCCAAATGAGCTGCTCGTTGTGCTCTTGGGGGCTTGTTTGGTTTTTACATGGCCAAGTTTCTCGCATTCTTCACATGTTTCGACAGGGTTCTGACTGGGCTGCTTTTTTGTTGTTGTTGGTTCCTTCATTAGTTGGACGCGAGTGCTGGTGTATCCTTGTGTCTCAGCTACAGGGTTTTATACCGAGCAATGCAGTTCACGTGCCACGATGTTTTTTGGGATACGCCGTCTCACGTTCAATGCGTACGTATTGGAATGCGCTTGGCTATGTTGTCTTCGGTTGTGCTCTACGATTATCAGCTCTACCACCAGCAATACTTGAGAATGGGAGGATAGGACATGCGCGAAAACGATCAACCACCCTACGCACATCGTCAGGCGGCGATGCTCTCGGGTGGTAGAGCAGCGCATGCGAACCATGGAATTGGTGTGTTTGGTTTCGTTTTTATTTCTGACAGGTGCGACAAATGGGTGAACATCTGAATGCTAATGGTGTGACGAAGCTTGTCCTCTGGGCCGCATTGAATAACTTTGGAGCGCTTGAATCTCTTTCGATTGCGAACGCTGTTTACGGAAGTGGGAACAAGGGTGAATGTCCAACCTTTATCTAGCCTGTAACCCATCCTAAACCAGCGCGTACCCTTGATGACACCCTCAAAATTACGATTCCCCAGATGAATGGGGTTCGGCCGTGACGAGGGGCGACGCGACCAAATTAGCCGAGATGGTGCTGCTTTGGTCCGGTTCAAAGCCGGAGCGGGCTCTGTCATTTCTTAGAGACTGCGTCTCTTTGCTGGAGAAGGAGGTTGCGTTTTCAGCTCCGATTTCTCCACCCGTTCCTTCCCCTCCGACTACGCCTGGTGAGTTCCTCTATGACGTCTGGAGGTGAATTGACTAAACCCTTACCGAGTTTAGGAGAAGCCATAAGGTTTGGCAGGTGGCGGGATGCTGTTAAATGAAAACCTGTTCTTGTCTAGCTTCAAGACGTGCGGGGTTCGGGCGAAGCATGCACGCGAAAATCGTCATTGGAATGAGACATAACCTTGTGAATTAAACTTTGACGTCTCGTCCCAACACGTGACGGGTATTTGGGGCTGTGTGGCATGTTTGTGCGGCCGCAATGGGGATATCGGTGATTCCGAGAATGTTCAATGTGCCTCTTTTCTCTTCGGACTTTATCGAGACACAGCAGCCATATCGCGCAAAAAAAGAACCACGGTATGATGTGACCTGCGCAGGTGCGCTCTTAGAAAAGGTTTTCACCACCTCTACTGGATAATGTCAACATTAAGGGTGGTGAAGTGCATTGAGCGCCGGCGTGGACCGCAGCAGTGACGGCGTTGCAATCTTATCCTGACCACCGACAAAATATTTCGCCCATATCTGTCTCAACGGCAAAGACCCACACCTTGCCCTCTGCCAATACGCATCGTGCAAGTCGCTCACCCAGTGGTCAGTGTGCCCAGATCAAACCCTTAACTCCGACATGCGTGGGTGCCTGGACAATTTCGGGCGACTAAAGATTGGGTGTAGGATGGGTCCATCACAAGGTATAAGGTTCGCACACACTTGAACTCTATTCGAACCTCAGGCTCCCTGTCATTTTGTTTGTTTTTCGTTGTCAACCTAACGGTTTTCATCTACAGTACGACTTTTCGTTTTCATCCCCACATGATGAGAGTAAAACACTACCGAACGTGCCACCCCTGAAGAACCGCATATTTTGCGTGAGGCTCGACGTTTTTTTGGTTGCCTCAAACCGAGCCCGTGTTCTATATTGCTATGTTCTTATTTAGCCCAGAGCACACAGATCTTTAGTGGATTCGACGTCACACTAAGAGTACAATAGCGTGATTTGCTCGAGCAGTGAAATTCCCGTTATATCGTATGGATCAAAATTTGGAACAAACTAGGGTTTTGGAAACATCTCGTCGAAGGTTTATCGTGGAACTATTGGCCTCTTTCCTGACACCTTTGGTTGTGGAGCTATCGAGCTCTGAAAGTCGGTGCCATTTCTCCACCTCTTGCGGTAGACAAGGTAGGGACAACGTACGTTTTTGAGCCAGCTTTTGCTGAAGAGAAAGGAACGATTGGGCATTTTTGATGGGTCCTGTGGGAACACAATACTCCATCCCCTCGATGACGCGTGGCCAATGGTCTAAACGCTACATACGGCATTCAAAACATGAATACGCGTACAATCATTTTTGCACGAGGTATCCCACGCCCTTCCGCCCCGACTCGAATCGAACCCAACTGTTATTGGGGTCACCCCCCACTGTCCTGAAGGCTTATCTTGCTGCCGCCGTGGTTTGGGGTTCCGTTCTTATCTGTAAGCATGCTTAATGGTACGTCAAAAAGGCGGTTTTTTGTTCTTGATGCGGTATATGTTGGAACTGAACACTTGGTATTATTGTGGCCAGGTTCTTAGATTTTGTATTTTTTTTAGGCTTCAGTTCTTAGCTGATGTAGTTCTCATCGGCTGAATTCTTCACCCTCTTAGTACGCAGTCCCCCCGCAACAAAAATATATGTCGCAACTATGTTTGTCAGCCATTAGTCGCCGGGTTAGGGCTAGGGTTAGACTACAGTCCCTCCAAAGATGGTGAGATCCTTGCTAACCAAAGGGCGATTTTGCTTCAATATGAAAAATGCCCACGACGGCGAGGCGCTTTTCACACTGAAGCCAAGTCGGCAGTTTTTTCGGGTACCAGGCGATGTACAGTTTTTGCGACCTATGGGACACGCGACTTGAGATATGGTGTACAGCACGCCATCGGCTGAGGAGAGGCATCACACAAGAAAAAATGTCATACAGCGTACCACATCACCCAAGCATGGTAGACCAAGGGTCCTCACGTGTGTTTCACACGGCGGGGTCTAGGGTGACTTCGGTGCGGTAAATAGGGATTTGAGTGCTCTGTCCCCGACAAAGTTTTCCCAGTTGGGCTTCCAGTACAAGTAGGTGAAGTGATGACGCGTTCTGTAAACAAATCACCCTCGCGCTGACGAAAAGGCATCGTTTCAGCAGCGATGCCCTCATCTCTGGGTAGAGCCATCCCAGAATCACCTCACTTTGCGTTCGAGTAAAGCAAACCAGTTGAGGTGGTAGCGTCGAAACATTTTGGCTTGATTCATCAACTAGGATGTGAGTGAGTTTAGTACATGTCGTTCACGCTCATGTTGGAGATCGGCTCTTTGTTCGCAAAGAATGACCACGCACGAATCTAGGGGTCAGGGTAATAGTGTGCCGATTTTGGGGGGCTGCCTGATATCTCCGCTCTCATCGCCAGTGGCATCAATTTGGCGAACCAATGTGTTGGCAGCTTTCACGTTGTAATCTTTCGAGCGCGCCACGCGCAGCTTCATAACCAAAGGGTGGCAGGGTTGACTTAGGCGCATGGGCTGCCTTGCAGTCTCGTGACTGGGGTTTCAAATGCCTCCCCCGAAACCAATAACCATTTCTGTGGGAACGTGGGGAAGCGCAACACTAGGGGTCTCTGTCGCAACAGAGATGATAATAGTGCATTTTTGTTCGCCGCAGACGGAATAAAATGTTGTGTGGCCCCTCGGCCAGAAAATATTTACGCCCCTTTGTCTAGACGAGACATAAAACATGGGGGAAGATAGGTTTGGTCTCTTTTTTTTCCTGGGGAGCGAGAAAACAGGTGAACCACACAATGGTTGACACTTGAGCGCTGTTCTTGAACGTTGGTTTCTTGTTTACGTAAAACACCGTCAGTTTATTCTCCAACCTGTTCTTGCCGACATAGGCCTGCACCCGATCTGAAACGCTGATCACCACCCTCCAGGATTTGTCGAACTGCACTCTCGATCAAACCTTGGGGGCGAATGTCACGTGGGCACGCGAAGAGCTTACTCGTACCCTAGCGCAACAGTAGAATTCCACATTCACCGTCATCAGTGTTAGTGGTGTGGTCCTTGTGCCCGGTGTCTCCAAACGTGTACTGCTTGCTGGTGTTCATCAACCTACCCCGCAACACACACAGTCAGGACATCGATTGAACAAGCAGCATCTTGCAAACATCTCTAATCGAACTCCTCGTTGTCGTATCCCCGGGATTGCATTTGGTAGAGAAGAGATCAAACTCATCTGTAGGTGTCTTGTCGCATCAAACCTGACTCTCACGTAAGACATCAAACACGCCGCCGACCAACCAAGACACACTTGTACGCGCTTGTGTGCCGACGCCCAGCCGTTCTCTCCTCGCTTTCGCAATTTCATGCACTGAATGGTGATGAATTATGTCATGTTTGTGCCTTAGCTTCTGAACTCGCCCATTCACCGTGTTTGGTTCCGCAGGACGCACTAGCAACTCGTGCTTGAACGCCCTCATCGTGACTCTGAACGAGACATTCGACGAGAAGAGTTGGGACACGTCGACCAAGGAGCTGCAGCTGGCTTCCTTGGAGGTCTGCATCGCGTGCAGAAACTACCAGACGCTGCACTTGAAGATCGACGCACAAATCCCACACTGGCTGCTTGCCGCCGACGGCGCTCCACCTCCTCACCCGAAGCCTTTGGGTTGGACGCGCGTACCACGCCTAAAAGCGCGGCGCGTGACCTGGAACATGCCGACAGCAGCGGAATTGAGGAACCCCATCTTCGCAATGACGGACGTTGAATGCCTGGTGTTGGGTGATGCTTTTCAGGGCGCCCTTGAAGCTGTGACATGGCCGCGACGGCTAAGAACAATAGAGTTTCCAATCGTTCACGGTTCGACCAGCCTGTCGACCTGGTGCATTGGCCAGCATCTCTTCAGAGGCTTGCTTTCAGCGATTCCTTCAACCAACCGATCGAACGAGTCGCGTTTCCGGCATCACTACACGAACTTTTTTTCGGGTGGGATTTCAGCCAGCCAATTCAGGGCGTGTTTTGGCCGGATTCGCTTCAGAGGCTCGTTTTCGGAGTAGAGTTCGACCAGCCAGTTGACAACGTGAGATGGCCGACGTCATTGCAAGAGCTGACGATTGGATGGTGCGACGGTTCAGACGACGATTGGATGGCGATGTCGTCGGGCTTCAACCAGCGCATCGGCAGCAGTCGTTGGCCCGCATCGTTGCGGCGACTTACACTAGGCGGAAATTTGTTCAGCCAGTCACTGCAAGGGCTGGGAAGTTGGATGCCCAACCTTGAAGCGCTTCGGCTTCTCCTCTGGACGCACCCGGAGGACTTCGACTTGGAGACTGATTCACAGAAAGAGGGCCTTCTCCGCGGAATCGAATGGCCTATGGGGCTTCGTCAACTGACCGTGTTCAAGGAATATAGCCTGTTCGTAGTTACGGAAGAAGATAGCATGATTGAGGTCGTAGTGCCTTCATCGACCTTAGATGGGGTCGTCATCCCTTCAAGCGTACAGGTCTATCGTCCAGACATGGTGCGTTGATTGTGCCGAGAGGAGCAGTGTCTTCCCAGGAACGACGTTGGGAGATCTAGAAGAATTGAGCGAAACTGTAGGGAGGTGTTTGGGAAAGTGGGGGTGGCACCGTTGCCCCCTGAGTACTTCAAATACGCCAAATTGACTACTGGAGTAGCTGCTTCACGACGTCGATGACACAAATATATAGTCTTCCTCTTCGATGTACATTGTTATCAGCATGGATGTGATTGTCGCAGGTGTGAGGAGATTGTTTTCTGTTACGCAGGGCACGTCGATTGTCTAGCACCTGCGGCTTGGTTTTCAATACGATATCTGATGTCCAACGGGTGACTTACCTTGGAAACCGATTTGTGCAGTTTCATAACTTCTCCGAACTAGCGATGTATCCTGCCCACGGCTATCCAGGTCAACCTCGATGTCCTTTCTTACGGACCACGACCTTTTGGCCTCTACCGTGGCGCGAGTCGGGACGGGTGTGATGGGAGACTTTTTGACCAGGAAAACGTATTAGCCCTGCTTATTTTGTTTGTACGTCGAGATACCGTGAACTCTGAACGTCATGAAACTCTCATACGTACCAGGTTTCAAAGCTTCCAGCATTATCCGGTTCATCAAGAATTGGGGCGGTGATTGTGGAAGTGATTGCGAACAACACCCATATTCAACGATGCCTGCTGTTTACCACTCCTGGCACCTGTTCTGTCGACTATATGTTAAGCGTTCAGTGAACGACAACTCCCTCGTGCTCTCTCGCGTGCGGATAGCAGTTACTTAGAAGGCATAGATGCTTACCTATGGTATGTAGACAGCAACACAAAACACGATCGGGATGTTGGCCTCCCTCACGTCGAGTGTGCTGGAAAGTTTGCTTGAAACAAACTCTGTTAAAAGGACTGCGGCTGGCTGAGCACCTGGAGCGAGTTTAATGATTTCCGCCTGACTACCGACCATTTCAACCTATATGCCTTCTGCTCGGTTGCATCAAAGCTTGGATGTTGATTGTTGACATTTTTCTGCTGGTCACCAACGAGATGCATACAAGTTCGTGCGTGGGCGGCCCAAGTTCTACTTTCCACGGATTGAACGTCGAAAATCCGCTCGTCCTGTTCTCCCACGCTTTGCACAAGCTGCCGGTTTTCACTGTTCGTGAATGGGTTTGGGTTTTTCTGGCTCTGAACCTGCCATTCGCCAAGGTGTCTATCGCGTCCTGATCGCCGCGCTCTCGAAGCGAAGTTTCCTTTCTTGTGAGCGGGCCCGTTAGGGTTTGGCTCTTGGTACATGCTCAACAGCCCTGGTGTCAGCGCACGGACGGCCAAGTTGCTACACATGGACGTTCTATAGGAAACGGCGGCCGGAGACTCGAAAGGCCGTGCTTCGGTTGCACGTCCCAAACCTTGACCCCCCCGCAAAACGTCCATATTGCATGACGTGCATTGTTCCTTCCGGTCTCCTCCAGCATGTTTTGCGATGTTGCACATGACCAGTCCCGTCTGTATCAAGCGTAAGCGGGAGACGGCGTACCCAGTTCACATCGAGTTCACGGTCGTACCTCGCCCTAGAGGTCGAATAAGTTTCACTGGTCATCAGTCTGAGCGCGCTGGTGGTGGCGTCATCACTGTTCTCTTCCAGACACAATGTATTTGGTAGCCGCCATCGACGCTTTTTCGGCCGTGAGCCGGATGCTCAGCGCTGCAAGTCACACATCCTCGGTTTGGCCGGACCGGCGTTGTCGCGCGATGCGTGTTCGTTCAGCCGCGCAAGAATTGGCACGTGCTGAACGCGAGAAATACTATTTAGCCTTCGGGATATACTGTACACTCTCGCGTCCTTCGGGCCACACGACTTTGTTTTTTCTTGGCTACTCGTCTTCTGCTTGTGTGCGCGTTCCCCTACCTCCGGTGACTGGCAAGATTCTCTCAACCGAGTTTCACGCCGACTACTTGTCCACACGTATATCGTCACCGTTCCGATGACCTGAGCCGATCGAAATCGTCCACTCGGTCATCGAAACTGCTTACTGCGGATCATGCCATCTTGAAGTTTGTCGTGTAACACTCTTCCCACATGGCACCCTTCCAAAATATGGATACGCAGTGAGATCGTTTTCGCGCAGATGATTCGTTACCCGTTCCTCACGCGCAGCCATGCGCCGGAGTGCGCGGCGGTTGCACATTGCCAGATGCTTCGTTTCCGGTGAGATTGGTGTTTTTTTTTGCGATGCGCCTGGCCGCTTTCGACGCCTTTTCCGACTTTGTCAGCTCTCTCCTCCAGTCTGTACGTTGGGGCATTCAGCTATGTGTTGCAGCCGTTAGTTGGTTACTTCTTTCCTCTTTGCGACCCATTTCTTCGTCATTCGTCAGGACGCGATTATTTTCTGTTCACGATAATTGTTGCTATTTCCGTCGCTGTGATGCGCCATGGTACAGGAGAGTAGCTCACTGCGCAAGGAACAAACTCATGCCATCACGCGCACCAATTTTCTGCTACGTTGAGGAGGAAACGCTGGGAAGACCTCCTGATCGATGTGCAGGAAACGGATGGTCCTCGTCGGTTTCACACCGATCGTTAGAGATACCGTTACAGCAATACAGCAGCAATACCTTCACTACAGTACTTGTACACGGCGGCGAGAGAGAAACAGATACCAAAGCAACCGTCGCAACCTACCCAATACTACACCGATAAAGGGTCGCCACAAACGAGCTGTACACCCCGTTGCAGGGAATGCACAGGACACGTGCTTGAGGTCGGATCGACGGGGGGCCAATCGGTCCCCGTAGTTCATATCAACGGAGAAACAATCATTTCCCTTCAAGAGCATGCCCGGACATTGTTGTCTCTACAATCGGAACCCGAAGAAGGAACCGAAAGTAGGAACCCGAAGTCGACCAAGCTCACAGAGGATAGTCAACTTTGGATCTTCATCAGCACTATGCTCATCCGCTGGGTATTGGCTCCCTTATCCCTTGGGGCGGGATATCAGGAATCGCGCTTCTTGTGCCCTCTTGAGTTGGCATACGAGAGGACTCGTGGCGGTAGCGTGTTGATTGTTTTCACGGCTAGAAAATGTTTTGTTTGCCTTCCCTTTCGAGAAGAGTTCTGACGGAATGACGTCGCTGCCGCCCCACAAGACTCGGCCAACGCCATTTTATTTACATTGAACACCGGGCCGTTGTCCGCTCAGTTTTTTTATTTTATTTCATTTTTTTGTCTTCACTTCAAATCAGCGCTAACAGCACTAGTGCCGTCTACTCAAACCCGTGGTCACACACAAGAGTCCCTCTTATCCCTTCCATCCTGCGATACTTTGCCTTCGATTTTTCATGTGAGAAGAGTTCAGCACTCTCTTCCCTCTGTGTACACACGAACTAGCGCTTTTCACTAGGCCAGGAGCAGAAGCGAGAGATAAACTCCCTTTGTAAGTTCGCTTGCGCCGGGATTCGAACCCATGGCCGGACCTCTAGAAGGTTTCGGGGATACCACCTAGAACGGGCGACCGGATACTTAGTACGTGCAAAATTTCGCGCAGGTCCACTTGCCGGGAACGCCTACCGAGTGTTTGTGCTTTGGGTATACTGGTAAAAAAGGACGAACACCATGCAAACTCAACACAATCAATCGCAAGGGTGTACCAACACGAAGATTCTCCACTCACCAAGGCAGCCTCCCCCAGCCCCCCCCAGCGGACCGAAATGTTAAACTCCACGTTCTTCGGGACAAAACCGCGCGTTGAGCAAGCCGGACATCGGGAACAACTCGCGCGCTGCTGGTGCTCACGATTCATGTGTGCTTTATGCGGTTGGGCTTTACGTTCTACGCATCCTCATTCGAGTGATCATTTCTTGGCGGATCGCAAATCGCAGGAAAACGTCCGTCAATAGCTCGCGGATAGAGGTATCCCCAGGCAAACCTTGCTCACGCCGCAATGCTCCTATACTTTCCATGGGGAAACTACAGTCGATACCCCCCGCCCGGCCGAAAATCTCCAAACCAAAAGGTGACTACCCAGGTGTGGACAACAGCGGCTGAGTGTAACGTCATGGTTGCGAGCGCCCTCTTGAGCGGGTGTGATAAATGTTGTTCCAATACCAACCAAGGAACCTGTTGACATGAAGCTTTGACAACCGATTCCCCGCCAAACCCCTCCCCCTAGTCCCCCCCGGTGTTTGCCATCGGGGTTGGGTTTTCGTCGCTTGGCAACGACGTTGTAAAACAGGCCGCCCCCCCCCGGTGTTTGCCATCGGGAACGGGTTTTCGTTGCTTGGCAACGACGCTGCAAAAGAAGCCAATTCACTTCGTGAACTCGGCAACAAGGTTACCGGTTTATTTTTAACCTCAGTTTTTTTTTTTTCCGGTAACCATAATGGTGGTCGAGTAGATCATATTGTGCGGGGTGGAGAAACCTCACTCCGCGCAAGGGGGATGATCGCACCACGTTGTGTTTAAACTGGTCAAGCATCCTCGAGGCAGCTACACAGTGCTTATAACTGTCTCTGGAAGTGAAAGCACCAGAAAATAAATTAAGTGATACGCAGCTGTCATCCGTACGCAAGGAAGTAAGCACAAGACGCCGAACACCCTTAGCAGGATGCAGCTCACCCTTCATGCGACTCGCCGAATACCTCACGGTGCTTCGTGCTTGGTGATGTGAGAGCCTGGTCCGGTGAGAACCCGGCATGCTCCTTCCCGGCTTTGTAGGGGTGCGAAGTCAATGGTCTAACGACTACGGCATGTGCGACTATGAGTACACGACTATGAGTACACCCCCCCCCCCCCCCCCCCCAGCACAAGGAAAAACACTACACAGTACTCCCGGCCAAAACACGCGATCTACCACACGTTGTGCTCTGTAGATTCCAAATTGCTCGCGCAAAACTCCTCACATTAATCCATCCGCAGTGCTTACCTTTATGCATAGACCAGATGCCGACTTCGATGTACCACCCAGGTACGTTACCTTTCAGTCGAATGGGAACATCAGATACTTTGTAGACGAACGAGCTGTAGGAACTCGAGGATGTTTTGGACGATCCCTGCCAGAAACCTCAAAGAACACATCAAACCCGGAACAGTCGCATCTACGTAGACTACATCTAACAGGAAGAGTTTGAGGTGCCATCTTCGTGCCATCAACCGATGTGAGGAATAGCCCCTAATGTGACAGTAATTTTTGGTGCCCATGCAAATTCTCGGATTGTTGGTGACGGTACTACTCTGTAATTTCCAAACATTACCTCCACTTCTATGCGTTTCGCACGAAAGCTTCGTCGGAGGTTAGTGAGGCATCAGACTGCAGAAACGACTGCTTCTCTCACCACAATTACAACACGTGCTCCAGGACATCGACCTGTACAACTGAAGGAATTGTGACCCCATCTAAGTTCGATCTATGAATCACAGTCAGGTGACGAAGGGCTTTCGGCCATTCGATTTCGCGGAGAAGGATTTCTTCGGTACCGTCACCATGCTCATGGTTGAGAAGACGAAGCGCCTCCAGGTTGGGCATCCAAGTTCCCAGTCCTTGCAGTGACTGCCTGAAATGTTCGCCGAGTGTGAGTCGCCGGAGTGATGCAGGCCAAACGCTCCTGCCGATGCTCTGGTTGAAGTCCGCATACACCGTTACCGTATTGTCCCCGTAGTCTTCGCAAGATGCAAACGTTATCTCTTGCATTGACGCCGGCCACCTCACGTTGTCAATTGACTGGTTGAACGTGAATCCCAAAACGAGCCTCTGAAGGGAATCTGGCCATAAAACTCCCTCAATGGGCTGGTTGAAGCTCCCCTCGACGGTGAGATCTTGCAGCCATGACGGAAAAACAACCCTTTGAATCGGCTGGTCGAATCCATAGCCTAAATTCAGCTTCTGCAGGGACGGCGGCCACACGATGTCTTCAATGGGTTGGTTGAACTCTGACCCCAAGGCAAGCTCCTGCAGCGAAGTCGGTAGAATAACTCCGGCAATTGGTTGGTTGAAACTTGAAGCTTCGGAGAATATTAGCTGCCTTAGCGATGCCGGAAACTCGACAGGGTCGATCGGTTGGTTGAACCCTTCCGAGAGGACGATTGTCTCCAGCGACGCCGGAAATCTCATCCGTTCGAGAGGCTGGTTGAACCATCCAAAGAATACAAGCTTCTGCAACGATGCTGGCCACTCTACCGCATCGATACGTTCGTTGAATGGTGAACAGTGTATCTCGATCGTTTTCAGCTGTCGCGGCCATGCCAAAGCTTCAAGGCTGCCCTCAAAGGCATCACCCAACACCAGGCGGTCCGCGTCCGTCATTGCAAAGATGGGGTTTCTCAATTCTCCTGCTGTCGGCATGTTCCACGTCACGCTTCGCGCTCGTAGACGCGGCAAGCGTGTGCCACACGGCCGCTTCGGGTGCCGGGGTAGGGCATCGGCAGCGGCCAGCAGCCTGCGTGGCGTTTTTGCCTCGACATTCAAGTGCAAGGTCGGATAGGTTCTGCACGCCATACAGAACTCCAAGGACGCCAGCTGCAGCTCCTTGGTCGACGTGTACCAACCCTTAGCGTCCCACGTCTCGCCCCACATCTCGCTCAAAGAAATGATGAGGGCCTTCAAGCAAAGGTTATGATCGCGTCCTGCGGCAGAAAGCACATTGTATGGGCATATTGGTCGGCAAAAATATGGCGCTTTTCGACACCTTTCAGCGCGTCGATGCAAACCACGGAACGGTTCCAGGGCCATGATACAACCGGAAGCGAATACGGCGGAATGCCCACACTTTTGTACAGCCAAAATGTCGTGGTGGGGGTTGCCTCTTATGCCCCAATCTTTCGTTTTTCTTTCATCTTGTCGACAATACGGATCGTCTTCTTGGTCAAAACATTCCACACAAAACCTCCTCGCATAAAAAAAAACAGTTCCTTCAGATGAAAAAGTCGAAGCTTTTGACCTGGGTATCCTGACTACGGAGGGACGGTACGATCGGCATTGGCTGTAGGGCGAAAGTGCGTTTTGGGTCGTTGGGGAAACAACGTGAGAGTATCGACTGTCCTTGTGCACGATAAGATGGCCAACATCTTGAGGATTTCGCACTACAGGCTGACGCTGACCGCAACTACCAGCCTATGGTATTGAGATTCTTCCACGAAGGGCTGGGGGAACCCTTTCTCGAGCGCCACATCCTCAGTTTACGCCACACATTCGTACTTTCGTCGGAAGAAGTATCCGCTGCGGTTCGACCGGCTAGAAAGAGAAATGATCCTTGGAAGAATAGTTTCGCCCATGGTGGGTGGAACAGACGTTCGCGACACGACGAAACACTCGGCCATAGCAGCTACAAAACGAACATATTCCGACCGGAAACATATGCTCAGCTCAAACGTTTGAACGCCCCATTGCTAAGTAGGGACACGCTCTCACCAAACAGGTTCTAGCCAACAGGCAAGCAAGACTTTCGGCGTATACCCAACATGGTGAGAAAAGGGAAAACTCACGAACCGCAGACCTCAACCAGGAACCCATTACGTGTGGGCGGGGGTGAGGAACGGGAAAAGAAGTCAGAGCTGAAGGCGCAATCCCCCTTTTCAGCACAGACACGCAATGACTACCCCGCTTGGGCTTAGAAACTGACTAAACCAGCACAGCTTTGCTAGCGTTGCCGGTGGGGTCAACGACATCTGATGGTTTCGGATTGGTCGCAGCCTGACATCAAGAGTGGAAACGAACCTTGTTCACTACTTGCAAACATGGCGATCTCTCTCAAAATATTTGTTCGGAAGTGCGGGAGCGATGTATCTGTATGGTCGCGAGGAAATGCCTCGTCACTTAGTACTCAGTCGTTGCAAACCTTCTCGCGCGCGTCACAAGTAGAAGCCTGTAAATACTACGTTCGATGGTATGCATGCCCTGGTCTATTGTGGGAACCATTTCCGGCTGATGAATTTCACAGGACCATTGATCGAGTGCTATGCGCACGGCATATCCTTTCATGCACTACAAATCCATGTTTTTGATCGCAGAGCTGTCAGCCATGGAACACACCGAAGAAAACATAGCCACACGCATTCCACTTCGGTAAAATCGATTACTCGCGTCCAACTCCATGCGGTACCACGAGTAACTCCATGAACAGCGCCGTCAGATTTCCGTCGGACCACGAGAAGAGTGCGAGCAATGTGGCCATGGAAACAACGATGTTGCTGGAAGCGCATGAGCAGCTGCTTCTTAGAAATGCGTTGCGGATTTGTTTGTCATCTAGACGAAAGTTCAAGTTCGGATCTGGGGATCGCGAGACGAAAGCTCAAACGTACAAACTGTCGATCACGCGGGATTCGGTGAAGTTCGCACGGGCAGAAAACCTTCCAGCTACAAAAGTATCATGCTGCGAATGCGAGCCTGCAACCGGCGATGCTCACGAAAGCACATTCGCCGAACATGTTGCTGAACAAAAATAAATGTGGTCCCGGAAAGACTCGAATCGTGTCGGTGAAAGTGAGAAAAACATCGAAACGCTTCGTCTGCACCAACATAGCTTGCTCTTTGCTCACCAGAGCTTGCGGAATCCGACCTGGCGTCTCCCTCCATGATGCTCGGTGTGCCACTCGTATTCAGACCTTTCTCAAGGGAGGCAAGACGAGAGGAGGGGAGCACGCATGTCGGAGGTTAAGCGCATTTGCCGGTGGAGGCTCGATGAAGCGGTTGAGACAGGATGAAAAGGGAAGGGTAGGCAGCACGAGCGAATGCCGCCATCACCAAGGATACAAAATTACAGCACGTTTGCGTTTCACAACCTGAGGCAATCATTGGCAGAAGTAGGCCTTACCCCCTCCTCGGTGATATAACTCCCAGCATTTCCACAAAGAGAATGCCAATCTGGTTGATACTCCACGCTTGCCACGATGGGGGCATGTAGTCTGCGCAGGGTTGAATCTTGGGCGTCACAGATGACACATCAAACGGTACATATATTCCGCGCAAGACACGTGATGCAATCGCTGAAACGCCAGTGGAGGAAAACCAACAAACCATCGTACAGCTCGACAAAAGAAGGGTTCATCAGGGGAAAAACAGTGTGGAAGAGTTGTTGAACCCTGTTTCGTTCGTATGGTTCTTGTGAACAGAGGCGATTATTATATGACAAGGTGATGATGTTTTTCGCTTGCTAAATAGAGCATGCGTCGCCGCGGAAACAGCGAGACAAGGGGATCTTCTGTGGAAAGCACTACCAACCCCATCTGGGCGCGAAATAACGCGATGCTCATCATTGCCTCCCGAAGCTGCACAGTTGAAGATACAAACGATCACCCACATCTCTCTCGGAGATCACGACACTTGTTCTTCGCAAGAAAGTGCCAACGCCAACCACTCGTGGGAGGTGATGCCACATGTACATCGCGTACTGCACGGGTAACAGCCGACTTGGCATCACATGCTCAATTCTTTGGTACGCAATGTATCTGCCTAACGGTAGTTTCAACGTGGAGGCGTCTTCGAGGAAGATATATGCAGGAAAGGTTCAACCCTTCTCCCGTGAACCTACTGTTGGGTTTATCTCGAGGACTACGACTACGATGGAGAACAAATGTCTCCAGTACATGCACAACAGGCCGCAGGGAGAACAAACAATGGCCTGCTGTCCGACTCCATGAATGCCCTATGTCCCCTTCTTCGCCATACAGTTTCAAAGGCCGCAGATTACCTACCACCAACGCTGACAGCAAGTATCAGCCGTGGTACGAGCACCGCTGGTGTGTGAAACGTGGTGCTTCCATGAGATGATGAGTGCTTGCAATTTGCGAAGCGGCCGTGTACTGTATTGACAAAACAATACCCCGCACATCCCAACGGAAGCAGAAGCAACATCCCTCGTTTCTGAGTGTTGCTTCCACACCGAGAACAACACAACAACAGCAGGCCGAAGCAGATAGGACGTGAATTTCATAGCGCTGCTCTGCTCTGCGTTGGGGGTCATGGCGACAGCAGCAGGAGCAGGGAGCAAAGTCGAGGCGTTGGTACTGTTGATGCAGTCGCCACATGAGACTGTATGATACACACAACCTTTTACGGTCCGTCTGCGGTGCAGCAGACGCGTATTGCGACCTTATATGTCTTTGTCACTGCAGGTCGTGGTAACTTGTCGACGTGCACAGCGTCAAGACATGTCAGTCTGTGCACTGCTGCTGCTGTCTCAAGCAGCTGCTGTCCCACGCAACATGCACCCATCACACTGTGTAGATTACGACAACGAAGGCACACAGCTTGTCATTCTGTATCACGCACACAGTCCACGCTTCTGTCTAAAGTTGTGCAACAGGATTTTTAATGTGGGTAGCACACATGCAAGCGGACTCTATGTGTGGGTCACCCGCCAACAGCATCACAAGCAAGTGTTTCCTCGTCCAACGAATCAACAATCAAGAGCACGATATTCAGACCGCCTTCGTGAATGTAAACTAGTACCCCTTTGTAACTTTCAAAGTCGACCCCGAGTATTGATGTGTCCACTGCTGCAACACGTGCAAACTAGAGTTCTGCACCGTGCAAACTAGAGTTCTGCACTGTTCTCGCAACCACCACTGCCGATGACATCTACACTACACTTGGACATCTCCGAGCTATGACTGTTCGGGTGGACATAACCAAAGAGGACACACAATGAATGGACGACAGCGATTTGCGCAAGAACGAGGAAGATCGTGCATATCATGCTCCGAACAATTGGGCTGTAAATGCGAAGAGGGGACGCGCACTACAATCAAACAATAGTGCTGCCATGAACACGGGAAGAAAACTCAGCGCCACCCAGCCCAAACCATCCTCCAACAGAAAACGTCAACCCCATCAGAATAAACCCAGATCTGATGTTGTAATTTTACGGCGAAGAGGGATCATCTGGACGACTTCGCAACGTTCTCCAGGAACTGCATCGACGATCCACAACAGCATTCTTTGCGAGGAGATATATCGCGTGGTTGAACACCGTCATTACCCAGCGACGTGAAGCACCCCTTGGTGCGTGAGACGAAATGGGTATAACGGTGGAACGCGCTGACCCTTGCAAAAATGGTGGAGCCACATGTCCATTGCTACTACCGTCTACAGTGTGAACATCATCAACGTTATGTATATATGTCAATACACTGAATTTCGCCGATCGGCCTTCGATCCTTGCAAAATAATTGGTAACCATTGAAATTCACCATCGATTTTTATCGACGTTGCCCTCTCCATCCCCGAATAACTGGCAGGACTTACGACTCAATGAGGGGAAGCTCGCATACGTTCAACGGCTACTGCACGATCCCAACTACGACTACGGTGAACTCGATGAAGCCATGATGACAAAGATACGGACAGCTTTACCACAGGTTTCGCCGTATATTGGCCGCCTTACAGCTGCAATGAGCAACCGGTGCGTGCGACGTTAACAAACACAGTTACATCTTCTCTGATACCAAACAATGGTACATATATATGTTTCATTAATATCTGTTTCATTTCCATCCTCATAAAAAAAATATCTCTTTCACTTCCATCCTCAAAAAAAGCTAGCATGGTTACACAATAATCACAATATCATCAGAAATGAACTGTCTGCATTGCAATACATTATCTGTAAGAAAACACTCATTCGCCAAAATTCGAAAAATCAACTCATTTTATACGTCTGTCGCCTTAGGCCTCGATCCAGAACGATATCCAACTACTTGGCGTTTTCGCCACCTGATGCTCCTTCTACGTAAATGGGCCGTCGACACACGCACTAAGGGGTCATGCCACGTGGCAGAGCAGCAATGACCAGGACACTTACCGGCAAGAAAAACGTCATCCCCGCTTACGACAAGACTAATTCGCGGTAACATTCCCATTGCTTTTCCCACAAGGGAGGGCATCCGGCTGCACGTCGCCATGAAAAGCACAGTGGGTAACACACCCCGATTGCAACAACTTGTCTTTTGGTGAACGAATTCCTCCTAGACGTATTCAGCTGCATCGAGGATCGACGACTCAACTTTCACGCACATAACCAAGATAACCAGTACAAGTACCTCACGTCATCACACCACTCACAATTCGGCAGTGTCACGGATACTACCAAGATCCCTCGGGAATACTATACATCTGCCCCAGCCGAAAGAGTTATCATACCGTCCAGAGTTAGGGGTGGATTTGCAGATCAGGCGAAAAAATTCCCGGAAGAAGCGATGGCCATCTCACGAGTGCTGCAACCTTACAAAACAAACATGCTTACACAATGAAACAATGGTTGATGGACGTTTCGACAACTTATACCACATCCGTCCAGCCCTGAAAGGCCACAACCGGGTCGCCTAGAGCTTAGTGGCGTCATCGACGACTACTTTACGTTGGGTACGACCATACCCCAACACCGCACACATGTTAAAATTTCCAATCAATCTTCGGTTTGCGATTCGGGCCCCGGCGCCCGCCGCCCATCATACTCGTCGCCGTAGTCTACTTGCATGCCTTGGAGCAATCTATATGTAGGTCTCGTTCTAAGCAAACGTGAAGCGTTTGAATATCGGACGGCATCGCAGCTTGAAAATATCGTAACCGGGCCCATGCGTAGGGCAATCAAAATGTTGGACAGGAAGAAAAAAACAAATGTTCAAGAGGTTTTGGATTTTTTTTTTTGTCTCCACTTCAATTCAGCGCTCACAGCAGCACTAGTGCCGTTTACTCCAACTCGTGGTCACACAGAAGAATTCCTCACTACCCTCCCATCGTGCGGTACTTTGTCTTCGATTTTTCATGCGACAAGAGTTCAGCACTCTCTTCCCGCTGTGTACAAACAGACTAGCGCCATCCACTCGGTCAGGAGCGGAAGCGAGAGAAAAACTCAGTTTGCAAGAAAACTCGCTCACGCCCGGATTCAAACCCCTGACCCGACTTCTACACGGTTTCGAGGAAACCAACAAGACCACCGGGGCGACCGGCACAAGGGGTGGACTACATAGACGCGGGTGATACCCGTCCTCCCACCAATCACATGTCGATTTTATAGGACATGATGTAGGACGCAGACAAATGATTGGTTGATGGGCACGCCGCCGAGCGGGAATCCCTGAAAGACGTAGCACAGCAGCATCAGCACATGACACACGTAGACAACACACGAGACAACCAGCACAGCACTTTCACTCGTCCCTGTGCTGCTCAATAGCAGCAGTCCTGCGTACACTGGTGTTGGGTCAAGTGTGAGCGTGTGCAGTAGCGGTGGTGACCTCTCTGTGAGGCTTCATCCATATTCATCTACGCCTGCGTCTCTCTCTCCGCCCGTTCTTTTCGGGCTTCGCGCGAAATATTTTAACTGTTTCATGTTGGGCCCACATGTATGTATCGGACATGAACCTGAAAATCGTGCTTTTCAAAGCTCACCGAACTAAATTACTCAATCGATGGTAAGTGCATCATGAGGGCTACAATCTCAGATACAAACGTTGTGCACCAGCGACCGCAGCGGACGGTTAGATTGCGATAGTACTTCGTACTGGAGTCAACTACCACACAAGGTTCCCCTGCGGGAGTTAGGTGGTTTGCCTCCCAGGGGCGACGCAAGAGAACATGGCCAATCAATGCCATCGCGGTCGCATGGTTGGTCGTCATCACGTTCGGTAGCGCCGGCTTTTACGTGCATCGTGTCTTGGAGTTGGCAACATGTGCGGGGTGTTTTGTTTTCTCCCGCCGTGACTTTTCGCTTGTGGGCGAGTGTGTGGTCTTCGGCTAGCGGCGTCTTTTGTGCAGGTCCTTCTTCTGTAATCCGCAGCGTGTGATCACTTTCTCGCCTTACGTGATCGTGTTTCCCATGGCCTGTAGGACTTTCAACACAACATCAACAACGGATCAAAGAGACGCTCAACGTACCGAAGAACAGTCACAGCTGCAGGCTGTTGCATTGTTGTACCACAACTTCCAAGTATTTGAATTTTTTTATTTTTCGGAATTGAAATTTACATGACCGCTGCCAGAGTTGTGCGAGAGACTTTTGCATCGCGTGGTGTGTTCCCATGAGCAACAACAAGAGTCTTGGTCCCCGCTGTAGGTACGCATGCGCCAGTTGCTGTGTAGTGGTTGTGTACACAACAATCACAGCAGCTGTGTGGGCGATTGGGCACGTGGCGCGTGGCGCGGGGTAAAAACAAAGTTCGTCGTGTTTTCAGGTGTCATGCCGTTCGAGGCTTTTATTGTTCGGATTCCCAACCCCTGAAAAAAGAGGGAGTCCCAGCGACTTTAGGCGACCCTGACGCGCATCACCGGTGTCTCCCGAGCCCCACACGTAACGAGTAATGTACCGACGGGTCCTCCGCGTGCCATGCAGGAAAAAGTGCGGTAAAAAACGCTGTCCCAGCCGAGAAAAGCGAAGCGAAGGCGAAAAAAGTCGAAATCCTATATATGCATATGCACTGTAGACTTTGGGACATCGAGATATGCACGCGTTTCCTGGATTATTGAAGAAGAAAACTGCGGACTGGACCGCGGCCTTCAGGCACGGCACAGCGCACCCATACGTACGTGGGGCAAAAAGTATGTTGGACCGGACGAATAAAAACAAAATCATCGAAGTTTAAGAGAGGTAAAGCCGGGTAGATGCCGTCCTCCCACAAACCACATGTCGACTATGTAGGACATTGGACAGACACAGCTGATTGAGCCATGAGCACGACGCTGAGAATCCCCGAAATCCTCTTGCACACACACCATGGAAAAAACATACGAGACAACCAGCACAGCAGCATACGGACTGCTGTAGGCCAAGGGCAGCCAAAGGCACACATCATCGGAGGCGTTGGGTGTGACTCTTACAGCCCGTTGCCTGCTGTCGGCAGCACAAGCGAGTGACTACGCAAGTCAATCTGCGGTCCGTCTGCATCACCTCAACCTACCGATCTTTGGAGCTTCCCACACGGACGCATCCGCACACAAAAGAAACAACGAGACATACACACTGCTGTAGGCTAAGGCCGGCCAAAGGTACACGTCATGGCTGGCATCGGAAGCTTTTATTAGCCCCGAGGCCTGCTGCTAGCGGCGCAAGCGAGGGAACATGCGAGTGCACACAAGTAAGATCTCTGTCTGCGGGCTCTTCGTCTGCCGGCCGATCTTTGCTCTCACAACAGACGCACCCCGTAGACAAGTGAGACGTACACAGCACTGTAAGCCAAGGGCGGCCGAACACACACGTCGTGGGAAGGGTCCGGGCCAATTTTTAGAGCACGTTGCCCTCTGAAAGAGAAGAAAGCAAGTGCGCACCCACATGCACAGCAGCAGCAGCACTGCTGCCGCTGAGCTGATGATGATGAGAGCTAAACAGCGCTCCCATTCATCCTCTGACTGGCTGGTGGTATCGGGTGAGGTGACAGCGTGCGCACTGGTGATCTACGTGGTGACGTAGGCTCCATCCATATCTATGTATCTACGCTCGCTTTGAGGTCTATCTCCGACCCATCTTTTCGCGCTCGGCGCCAAATGTATGTTTCTTTTTTTTGTGTTGGACCGAATGTATGGGAGGGGAGCCTCAGGCACAGAGGGCTGGTTCAGTCCAAAACAATTTTGGCTGTTGTACAGTCTTGACGAGTAGGGTTTAGCATTACTACCTATTTTACGACACCGCATTAACAGGCTGTAATCACAATACCCAAGACCTTGCTGAGCAGCGGAGACCACCATAGGCAACCTGTACAGACATGCAGCTGCTGTAGAAACGCGGCGAAGAGCTACGAGGCGAACCTCACCTCTGGTGAACTTCCACCTGCCTTTTTGCGCTGTTATCTGCTCTCTCCCTTGCTCGTCTGCCTGATCTTTTACCGGAGTGGCAACGGGAGCAGGGGTGTTCGGGTGTTGGGGCGTTCGTGTTTGTCGTGTCGTGTTGTGTCAAGTTGTGTTGTTCGGGGGGACCGCAAACCGCTCGAGGCCGGGAGGAGCGGCGGAGGTTCTTGCGGATGGATTCCTGCCGCTTCACATTCGATCGCTGTGAGACTGTCAGACCGCTGCTGTGCTGCTCTGTTGCGGCACATATTGCATAAGGTGGCACACCCCCTGGACCGATTTTCAAAGCTCGACAACTCCACGACGAAAAGGATGCCGAAAATGAAGTGTATGTTTTCGGAAAGCTCCCGGCGAGACGGCTCCAACGCCGCCATTTTCGGCACCATCACTGTTTTCCTGTGGAGATATCGAGCTTTCGAGAATCTGTCGAGGGGTGTGTGTGATATCTTATGCAACCTACGGCATACGAACAACATCTAGATATGTTGGGGTCGCAATCCTAACTTAAGATGCTACATTATCAATTAACCATGCAGTATGCTGTAGCGACGTGTGTGTCGGTGCGCTTCGGTCTGTCGCTGGGGTTGGGGCTTCGAAGAATTCACTTTAGTCACGACCACGAGCCCAAGGAGCAGCCGTGCATTTTGTGGCATGAGCTGCTGCTGCTGTAGACAACAGAAGTAGACCCGCACTTCAGGAGGCTGTTTGGCGATGAGCGCTCTTTTGAAAGATAATTCCGATTCCCAGGGTTTTGGAACGCAGTTGCAACTTGAAACAGCACAGCCCTAAGATCAGTAGATCTGAGCATGTCTACATTGTGTCGAAACTCCATGATGTTCGTCACTGTGACGTATCGTTTCAGGTTGGGACCCCGTTAACGCTAAGCCCATTTCAGCCCGTTTTCAGCCCCGATCACCCTTACCCGACACGTCGCCTGCGACGTCTGGCTGCTGCCTAGGAACCGTGATTCCGGAAATTTTTGCGATTGCGTTTGTGTCAATGTTTCTCGGCCTCTTATTATGTTTTTTTCAGCTTTCCTAACTGCATCGTTAGTAGGGCTGCTGGCCTGTGCCCACGAAAGCGATCTCCGTCAGCTACACCAGTAAGGATACTGAAGGGTTTTTTGCCACGTCCCAACCGCTGTTCGCTTGATACAACAGGTCAATCACCGCGCACCCTGCTGGTCTGCTTCTGTGCATCTCCAGCCCTAGCGCACTCGATGTTGCTGGAGTTCACCCTCCGGTGGAACCTGAGAATCATGGTCAAGAACCGTGGCTTGCCCGCAGCGCTGGGAGGACACTACAACAGGTATCTTGGGAAGCTGATCCAGCGGGCCACGGGGACTGGGAGTTGAGTTGCCCCGTCCCCCCGGAGTAGCCAGCCGCCATCGACTCAGTAGGCACGGGCGAAAGGGGTTGGCTCGCCAGGAGCTTATGGTGGGCAGAGGCTGAGGGGGGCGTGAAGTTTCCACGATGATGAGGCTTTGTGTGTTCGTGTGGACGAAAGTACTGATGACAGCGGCTGAACGCTGCTATCGCACCTGATGCTTTCACGGCAAGGATGGGCGAAACAGTGCCAGAATCGAGGGTGCACACCAGGGGCGAGGAGCGCAACTTCAGCAACGACCTGGCGCTGCTGACGGCAGGGGAACAACATGGGAGGACTTTCACCAGTACCAGCGGGAACAACGCTCTCCGTTTCGACCTTCAACAGCCCGGGGACGGGGCTGCGTGCGAGGGCTCGGTTGGAGAGATGCAGCCTGGTCTTCTGTTCTTATGGGCGGCGCAATTTTCCGGAAGGTAGGCGGGGGGAGGGAGCAGGGGGAGGGAGCGGGGTGTGGGATGAAGACACGGGGGGGGGGCTGAGTCAGTGGGAGGGCTTGTGGCCACCGGCGTCCGTGGTGCGCCAGCTGCTGGAGCGTGGATGCTGATGCTGATGGGGGGGAGGGGGGGGAACGATGGTGACAAGCAGCCGCGAAAAACGAAACGAGAGAAAAACCACATTGGGTTTTGTAGTCATGTGGTAGACTGTTTGTAGGCAAGGATTTGCTGCGTGTGACGACTGCCATTTCTCAGGGTGATCGAATGGTGTTCTTACTCTGTTTCTGCTCTAGATGAACGTGTTTTGTTGTAACCGTCGACCCATATTTTCGGGAATTCAGGGTGTTCTTTACACGTTCCGGTATGCCTGTTTCTGGATATATCATCAGCCGGAGTCATGAAGGAGGAGGGCCACACAACAGGAGATTTCGTGTCTTTTATTTCAAACCCTCCTTCTACCGCATGCCTTTTGGAACGAAAAGAATTCAGCCGTCGCTTTCCACCGTCGACCGTGAAGTTGAACCTGTACCGCAGGGTATTTCATGCCATCGTCAGGGCTCTGTATTCTACCAACTGCACGCACGGGGACAACCGAGCGGCCGGTGCGTCTGTCTTATCTTTTTGTCTATCTGCGCTAAATAAATGTGAATACATATCAACACGAAGCGTCTTTTCGCCGACCCAATTCACCGATTTAAGTTCACACCTACAAGTAGAACGCTTCGCCGTAGGGACCACTGCAGGACCTGGTGCACTTTGGCTTGCAGCTTGCGTGACATTTGATTGAGTCAAAATCGTTGTTGCCTCCGGCGACCTTTTGCGTCTAGAATACATCCACAGCAGCAACAGCAGCAGCAGCGTTGTCGCAACAAGTATATTCTTGAATATTTCTTCTTGAAATGAACCCAAACTCAACCACGGCAAGCCAAACACACCACGGAGTCCAACGTAAAAGTCCATACGGAAAACGAGCATCATCGCGACGAGAAAACTTCATTTCTCTATCGTCTCTCTTTTTTCTCATTTTCTACGGCATTAAGAAAACACGCCTCCTCTCATGTTTTTCGCGCTTCGCGCGAACTAATTTAATTCCCCAGCTGGACCCCATTCTCGGTATCATTGATTAAAGCGTCTCGAGCCGGCGGCTCGCGAAAGCACTATCGGCCGTCTTGTCATATTGTACATTATATCAGCATCCTCCTGGGCGGTGTTTGCTTGCTGTCAACTACTCTCAGCCACTTTCGCACAAAAAGGCGAAACGTCGAGTGCTTGCTGTGGAAATCATTCATGAAGAGCAGAGAGCGGTCTGATACTCTAAACCTCGATGTTTGCGCGCTTACTGATATTCAAACAGCAGCCGATGAAATCCTCGAGAATGCCCTCGATCCGGTGTTTAGCGTGTGCCCTGTGGAGACCCAGCAGCGGGAGTTGCTGATTTGTTGTGCTTGCTGTATCAATGTGTTGGGCTGCGTTTCAGCATGCTGCATTTCTTTTCGTAACGGCTGCTCTCGCCACGCGCATAGGAAGGACACTTTTGTGCAAATTCCGACGGGTCCGGCGGTTCCCTGTGCGCCATGCCGAGCTGATGCCTGTGTTTCGTCTTCACCACCAGGGGAAACGGTGCCGCGTGAGACTATGTTCCTTCGCATAACTTCTTCCCCTCTACATGCATGTCGGTGTACTGTAGTCTCTCCCCAGCAACGACTTTCGTGTTGGTTGAGAACTCACTAGCAGACACAAGTAATGCGGGGCTACGAACGAACGTACCAATATATCTGATGCAAAGAGCAAGAATGACGCCAACTCGACCGCGAATATGTTCACGGCGGTCGGGAGGCTCAACCTGGATCGATACGCCGTCTTACGTAACCTGGTACTCGTCTTTTCCGTCATCTGGTACGTAGGTGAATTGGTTTGTGTTGTTTTTCAGGCCACACTGTTGTGCGACAGCGGCAGTCAGCGTCCCGGTTGCCGGGGTTTGCAGCGCGAACAAACACGGTTCACGGGCCCGCCGAATAGAGAATACACCCTTGCATTGAGAACCCCGTCCGCGGTACCTGATCGAATAACTGACGATTGGCGGACATGCGAAGCCATCAACCCAGATTTAACGACCAATGGTCTAGTCAAGAGAGGAGGGATCGGCGAGGCTCCGATACAAATATTTTCCATCTGAAGCTTTTGAACGCACTGGGGTACGACCCCTGAGATACGTCGTGGAACTTCATGCGTCAACTCAGAACACAAATCGCCTCGGCAGTGTACCGAAGTCGGCACAAGCACGTAGCGGAATTACGAGAGGGGGAAGGGGCCGTGTTAGCAAGGAAGCTCGTCTGCACGGGTATGTTGCTTGTGTGCAGAGCAGCTTATAACACGTTCCAGTGCTTGAAAACGGCAAACGCTAGACACTGGTTTACTCGGGGAGTTGATCGACACAATACGGTGCACAAGAAATTGGCTCTGAACGTGATCCCGAGACCCGACGATGATTGGCGGCTCAAGCGTAGAGTACCGCGACCTGGCTTCTCGAGTAGGCTTTGATGGTTGTCTGTGAAAATGGGCCACTGTTTACCGTTGCAACAATTGGTAGCGCTAAACAACATCTCAACCAAGGCATGCCTCAACAGCTTCGGGCTTGCATGGAGAACAAAGCTCTACATACAGCATCGACAGCAGCACCACATATAGCAGCGCGCCAATGGCTTATGCATCCACTGGATGCTGCCGATACACATGGTTCGATTGTGATAACTCCAGTAACAAGTGGGCCCATACACTTCTGTGCGATGAGATTCTTGTCCGTCTACCGACTTGTGTGGATGTGTAGTTGTACGAGAGAGGGGCATCTCTTCTGTGGATGCACACACGCGACGGTTCAATCTCGTAACACGTACACGTGAAGTGCGTGCGGAGGTGGCGGTGTGTTGCATATCTGCGTTGTGCATGATCGGATTCCCGACGAGGTCGAATACGTCGATGGGCCTCGGTGTGTTGCAGTGTTGGTGTTTGAACCTGCAGTTGGGTTGATCGCGATGAACATTGTCGGTCAGAGTCCTGTTAGATGTAAGTCCTCACGTGATGGGCAAGAAAAGAGGTTCGGCAGTAGCACCAAGGTAAATGGTGTTTGTGCGGGAGATTTTGGTTATGACAGAAACGACGAACAGGGTGACATACACCGTTGAAACCCGACTGGGGAAGCCCGCTCAAGGTACTCTGCCCTTGAGTCGCCACACTCGGTACTCGGTGGTTGTGACCAATCAACTTGGAGCCTGGCGGTCAGTTCCCGGGCCAGTTCTTTGTGTACCACGGTTTGCTGTCATCCAGACTCCCCGGTATACCGTGGCAAATACGAAAGCTCCGTCAGACCAAGCGCATGCGCATCCAACAGCGAAGCGATGGTGACGTCTGTTCTACTCTGGTTGTTGTCGAATCCCGCTCGACATTCCACGGTGGCAGGCGCCGGCTGCTATCATCCCAAGTCGTTCTACCAAATGAAACCAACAACCAAATGAAACCAACACAGGGAAACGCCAAGCACGTTCTTGCCATGAAAAATTGATCTGCTACGGTTGAGACTGGAAGTGAAACCCGTTGCCCGTACAGCCTTTTGGTCGCGTTTTCGGCAATCTACCAGCCCAGCCGTCTTCGATTGTCGGAAAAACCAGGTACCGGTGTTCCGTTTAACCCGATTCCATTTATCCGGAGTTCATTTCGGTTTGACCGGATTTCGGTTTGACCAAATCGCGGTGTTGACCGGATTTCGGTGTAGCCGGGGTTTCGGTCTATCAGGTGTTTGATGTGGATGGATTCGGTAGTATCATACAACCTGTTGAACCGGTTTCACCGCATTACCGTTGAGAGTTTACCCCAAAATTGTTTCCAGATTTCATCTAACCAATGAATGAGTGGTTTTCCGATTCATTAGGTTTACTTGTTTCGCGCTGCTGCTACACTGTAACCCAAATATACCGGTAGCACAGGTTAAACTGAAAACGTGTTATCTCTCCAGCCTAACACATTCGCCGAAGAGAAAACGTATCCCCAAGCTCACCACAGCCTCATCCATGTGTTGACTACATCGAACAGGAAGTACAATGGGGATTTACATTCATGTCATCAACCAATGTGAGACGGAGCCCACCAATCTACGGGGTATTTCAAGCACTCAGCTGGCACCGGACTGTACCACCAATTTCCCAAATACAATCTTCCGTTGTACCGTTTCGCTGAAACCTCGGGAAACGTACCTGAAACGCATCCACTAGATCTTTGCATAACGCTTAGGTGGGGGAACCGCTGCTGTATCAGAACAATCAAACTTCCAGTCTTCGACGATAGAACTGTACAGTTGAAGGAATTATGACCCCATCTAAACTCGAGCCTTCAGGCACGGTCAGCTCACGAACGCCCTTTGCCCATTCGATTTTTCGGAGAAGGATATCGGAATATGAAACGGTTCGTGTATCGACTTCTGAATCCCCCCTGCACAGGCAGTACACTTCGTGGATTTTTCCATCCTTTCCGCAAACAACTCTTACGCCCTTAACATCAGCAAATATGTCAAGGCCAATCCGATCCATAGCACTCTTCCCCCTGCACCCTCACAGCCAACACTCTGCTGCATTGCACTCAACATTCCCCCATGTCAGAAGTTTCCTCACTCTTGCTTGTGTACCTTTCTCCACGTGCCCTCTCTTTATACCTTGCGCTACCCCTTTTATGTACGGGTTTCTCAACGGCATAGAACTGTTCTGAAACTGTTGATGATAGAAATTTACCGCCTCGAGCTTCCCCATTATCGCCGAATCCCAATTTCCTAGGAACGCACTACAGTAAGCCATGTACTCCGCCAGCTCCTCCACTATCTCCCTTTCTCCGACCCCTTCGCAATCCATGGGCTCTTCTGCACTCGTTCCCTCCACTTTATCCACGTGTTCCAAGCCCCCGTGTAATTTTTTCTAGTCGACGCTGCAACTCTTCCAAGTGCGTAGCTTCGCGCAAAATCTCTGCACATGGCTGCTGCTCCTCGGCCTTCATCTCCTGCACCTGCCAACGTGTTCCGGGCGATTCCGATTGCAAGTTGTCAGCGATTCTCCTCTTCACTTCCATCTCGTTATGCCATCTGACTAGCCTATTCTCCACGCCCGCTACATGCCTCGCCTGAAAACACCAACCCCCAACCGTCTGCAAAGCTCCCGTCATCATCATCAATGCCCCTACCCTCGCCTTCTTCTTCCCCCCCCCCACAGGATGCAGCTCACCCTTCATGCGACTCGCCAAATACCTCACGGCGCTTCGCGCTTGGTGATGTGAGAGCCTGGTCCGGTGAGAACCCGGCGTGCTCCGTCCTGACTTTGTAGGGATGCGAGGTCAATGGTCTAACGACTACGGCATGCACGACTATGAGTACACCCCCCCACACACACTTCTTCACCCACGACACGGCGCTCTCGTTGTCTGCCCTCATCATCACCGCCTCTCCTTCCCGCTCCGGCCTATCCCCCCTCGAAATTTCTATCACATACGCCGTCATCACCATCGCCATCAGTTCTAGCACGTTTATGCATATAAAATCCCCTTCTCCCTTCTGCCTCGCCCTGATCGTCCTTCCTTGTACCTCCTCCGGCAACTCGTACCTCCAGAACACCCTCGTTTCCATTCAACCCCCCCCCCAACGCTCTCGTTGACGCATCCGAAAACCAGCTCCTCGAAGGAACTTGCTTTGGCAAAGCTGAACGACGCCGCCGTTATCTTGCTGCCCACCTCCCCCGCCCCTTCCCCTAGATACCACCGCCACCACCCCGCCTCTGCCCTAAACTCCCATGTCAGCTTCACTACCTTGCGTGCTTGCGCCTTCTTCCTATGTCTGCACCACGCGTCCCCCCCTTCGGCCCGTTCCACCCCATTTAGATGCAGCCCGGCAAGCTGCAGAAGCCTGTGTACGAAATAGCGGCCGGCCTGAAAACGAAGGCCACGTGGTGCAGCTTACCTGCCAACACCAATACCTCGCGCACGGTAGCCTGCTTCCTGTGCTCTGGTTCTTCCGCTAACCTCTCTCTCAAATCCTGCACCTTCTGTTCCGGTAATGAAATCGTCCCTGCTTCGGTGTCCACTAACCACCCTAACACCACATGTTTCGTCCTCCAGTCTGTCAGCTTCTTTGCCGGCAGTACTGGCTCCTCCTGCTCATCCCTCTCCCCTAATAATACATATGGTGGGTGGACGCAAGCCCCTTTGTCAACTCCAGACACCGCTCCCCCTTGTCTTCCCACTGCACTTCCACACTATTCGCATCGCCCACGAAGAACCGCACAAACGCCGGATCATTCTCC
>FN649755.1:473791-551727 GCA_000310025.1 Ectocarpus siliculosus
ATACCGTATACATAGATATATGTAGGAAATAGTGTGGTATAGTATAACCTATACATGTTCTATTGTATAGCATTTAGTATCCATGCATGCAGGCATATGGCTATTCGAAACCTGACACCTCTTTTACTTACTTACTTCTTGAAGTTAGGTTTAGACCGCTGCTGTGTGTTCTGGGTATATTGCATGTAGTAGATTTAGTGTGTGTAGTAAAGCCTACATGATGCTGCTGCTGCTGTGAACCCTGTTTTCTCTTTAGGGAACAGCAGACAGGGTGCTTGCTTGCTGATACCCTTCCTTCCTTGCTGTTGCAGGAGGACCACTTTGGTTGCTGCTGCCAAGGGCGCACAAAAAAAAAAAATTCGGACACCTAACCCTACCCCCCCCCGCCCCCCCCCCGGGAGGGGTGTGAAAAAAGTTTTTTTTTTTTAATATTTTCGTGCAGGCTTTCTTTTGGCTTTCTCCTTCTCCATTGCGTGTGCTTGCGTGTGGTGGTGTTTACGGCACGACGTGGTCGCCTTCAGGCGAAACTTTCACCACCGTCGAGATTCTGAGTTTGAGTGTTGTGTGTGTTCTATGGTTTATGTGTTTATGTTGTGTGTGTGTATGTGTTCAATATCGCCATTGTGCGGGGATACAGGGCGATTCGTCGCGTTCCTTTTTCCGCCCTCGACCTTTTTTTATGTCCTGGAGCAATTAGTGTCGCTTATTTGGGCTACGTTGGTTGAAAAGTTTTGTCGCAGGCCTAGCCATGGTCGGCCCTGTTGATCGTTCAATCTACCTCTCTAAGTAGTCATGCCTTCCTTACCAGCGAAATCAACTTTATCACCCTGAGGTGGTGCACCTGCCGTGGCTCCCATTGCTCCTTTTGCTTGGGTTTTGAAGTTAATATTTTGTTGTTGTTGGCGTCTTCTGGACTCTTTCGGGTAGTCACTCTCATTCCTCCAGTTGAGATACGCGCCCGCGCGCGTAAAAGAGAGATGTGTGGCGTTTTGATATTGATTTTGTATTGTCATATATGGTAATGTGCTTTGCAGCATTTTTCTTACCTAGCCATATCCCTTTTCATGGGTAGTAGCATTTTAATTGAGCCGCACTTGTGTTGTCAATTTGGTTATGCAAGCTTTGTCTCAATGGTGGTGTGGGCGGTAGATTCGGGATATTTCTACAGCGCCCCTTTCCTTTGGATGATATTGTCAAGATTCATGTCTTTCGATTCAGGAGTGTTAATCATCAGCTCTTCTGGATCGAGAATATTGGATTTGAGTATAGAATCTGCATAGATGATCTTCAGGGTGGGCTAGTGTTAAGGAGTGTTGCTGTAGGGCCTAGATAGGGTACATCTTGGTCTAGTATAGGATGTGGGATGTCCGTGAGGTATACCTCTCAGGGACCATACCACATCAGGACTCAGCTATCTGCGTGCCCCCTGGTTGCTAGGAGGATCCCCTCCTCAATCAGACCTTCCTCGCTCTCAATTCAAGCAATATCTCATTTCTACACAATCATTGAGACAAGGCATCAAGCGACCGTACCTCTTTCTTTACCCTAGGACCCAGCTGGTTCCAACAGCTGGACCTCCTTTGCAAAGGCCTAAGAAACACACTTTGATCGCACGCATCTTCGAGACGCGTTCACACACGACCCCACCGGCACATCTACACACATATCCACGCGCGAATAGGCCACCGCCGGCCGATTGCACGTCAGTGCACCACGAGGACCCATGGTCCCTCACGGCGGATCATAAGATTTTGGTAAATAATCTTGAATAAACAAAAGATATTTAAGCCAAATATCCTTGAGTAAAATGCTCATGGTGCCCCATGAGATTTCTCATGAGATTCTCATGAGATTCTCATGAGATCCATGGAAAATGTGTGTCAAGGGGCGTCATGGTGCGCCGTGGTGAATCATGGCATTTCATGGTGGGTCATGAGATCCACAGCAACAAGAGATATTTTAGTGCCCCCATGGGCGCCCATGAGAATGTAATGGTGTCTCATGTCCTCCCATGGCACTCCCTGGGGTCTAATGAGACAGCCATCTCATGGTATCCCATGGCACCCCATGGTGTGTGACGGGGTAAGTCTCATTCTATGTCATGATACCCCACGGGGCCCCATGGGGTGAGTCTCGTGTTATATCACGAGACCCCATGGTATCCCATGGGGCACCATGAGACACCATATTGATTCTTATGGGCGCCCATGAGATAACGGCATGATATGTTGGCGATAATGTTTTTTGTTATATCACGAGACCCCATGGTGTCCCATGGGGCACCACGAGACACCATATTGATTCTCATGGGCGCCCATGAGATAACGGCATGGTGGCGATAAGTTTTTGACGGCATCTCACGGGCCCCATGACGCATAACGAGATACCATGGGCTGTCATGGGCCACGCCGTGACGCCCATGGTCCACCATGATCAGAAAAGAATCGTCTTACTGGTGCACCATGGTTCTTAGGATGTGGTAATATAAGCGCATGTGGACGACGACGTCTTAAGACAAGTTTCAGGGAAAATATATATGTGTACTATAAATGTGTCTATCGCGCTTTAGTTTCCTCCGAGTCTAGAACCATTTCCTACACACCTGATTTCCGGGATCGCATTATTCCGGCTGGAAAAAAGTCCGGCCGTTCTTACCGTGACCCGATTGGTCCGAGGCGGACTCTTGGGGGGTGCGGTGTACAACAACCCAGACCACATTTTCATCGAGTGCGACCGGAGTTCTTGACGTGTCGCTCCCGTAAAAGGCTCCCATCAACCCTTCGCTGAAGAACTTTCTAATTCTGCGCGCTGGCTGTTGATGGTCGCTCGGCACGCGTCCGAAAAAAATATATATCGCATGACACCAAGCATGGAGAGGCCGCAACAGGCCAAACCGCCACGTGACAGGAAAAAGAGCCGCTTTTTGTCAGAGAGGGGAGGACACCGCAACCGATTCCTCGCTCCTAGGCCACCGATCGAAGCCAGACTGGTCGCGCTCTCTGTTCCTTGATCTCTCCCGGAGTAGATTTTATCGGGAGCTCGTCTATCCAATCATTGGAAATCGTCGTCTGCGTGTGCACAAGCTGCCTGTAGAAATTTGTTTCCAGGTCTTCAACACAGCAGTCTATTCTCAATTTTTCACAGTTCGTAAAAGCAACGGGCACCACGCGCATGCTTATCCCCGTCGATGGAGAGTACGCGCTGCCCAGAAAATACACTCCGGGAGAGACCAAGAAACAGAGAGCACGCCCGGACCAGTCTGGCTTTGATCGGTGGCCTAGGGAGTGAGGAATCGGTTGCGGTGTCCTCCCCTCTCTGACGATAAGCGGCTCTTTTTCCTGTCGCGTGGCGGTTTGGCCTGTTGCGGCCTCTCCATGCTTGGTGTCGTGCGATATATATTTTTTACGGACGCGTGCCGAGCGACCATCAACAGCCAGCGCGCAGAATAGAAAGTCCTTCAGCGAAGGGTTGATGGGAGCCTTTTACGGGAGCAGCACGTCAAGAACTCCGGTCGCACTCGATGAAAATAAATGTGGTCAGGGTTGGAAAAATGCCGATCCTGGGAAGTACTGTTTTTCGGGAAAGGAAGTCAGGTGTATGGAATCAGCAGCCTACCACAAGAACGAGACCACCACCAATCGACCCGAGAAAACAATGGAAAGACAAGCAACACGGCATGGCATTATCTGGGAACACCTCACGTTCAAGCGCCAAAAAAAACTCCAACTCTCCGTCGCTTCTACCGGGCGCAGGTGGGTGATGTACATTATCCTTATTCGTGCCCATGGGTACCCATGGTCGTGCCTATGGGTACCCATGGGGATGACCATGGGTCCCATGGGTACCCATGGGTATACCCATGGGGATGACCATGGGTCCCATGGGTACCCATGGGTATACCCATGGGTACCCATGGGGCGTGGGTACCTATGGGTAACGACGGTGGAAATTGCAAAACTCCCTCTGTTAGATGAATATGCCTACGTACTCATGGTGGTGGACACTTTGGGTTCGGCACCCGGCATTTTCTTCCTCTCGGCAGTCACTCTCTTTCTCGGGGGCACACAGCGGGTAACGCGATGCAACACTGCACATGGCTGGTACTGGTAAGCCATTCACCTGCGGCGCCTGTCCTTACCGTTGAACCTCGCGTAAACTGGATGCATACCCGCGCTATGCTTACCGCCCATGACAAAGAAAGGCGATGATCCATCACGTTGCAACATATTTGAAGCATAGTCTAACTGACGGAGGAAATGCGTATATACGAAGTGTAAAGATCGAGCACGTACTTTAAGCGGAAGGTCATCAACTACCAAGGACAGGTAGCCGGAAACGCTACTTTAGTCAGATGGCATTATGGTCGGGGTCGCGTCCCCCCCAGCGAAGGGGTATCGGGGGCGCGTGAGGGTTAGCGCCCGTGAGTTGCCGCCCCGGTCGCAGTCTACAGCCTTGGTGTACGTACCAACAGCGAATAACTCGACTCTCCGCTTTTGTTCATGGCCACAACTTGTACATCATGCTGATTCCATTGCTGCTGCCGCCCCAAGCGTCACCGCAGAGTCCAACGACAGCAAGGTTGGCCTTTTAGACTTTGCGGTGGGCACGGTGATACGCTGCGCAGCAGTTCAGCTAGGCTGAGCGTGTGCACCCAACTTTGGTAATAACGTAGATCATGTGTGTGTTTGTTTGGGGTTGTGTCGCATTGTACGGCGAATGGAATAAGTGTGGTGTGTTCTTTGGATAAAACGAGCTAAAAATAAGGTTATTATGCTCGTGGTAGAAAATATTTATGCGTGAGGGGCCTTGTCAACGGAGGGTTCTATGCGCCACATCTTCCCAAAGATTGCTTTTGTTGTCCTGGGCACTCTTGTCGTCGTCCTCGTGCAAGAAGAGGCGGGAGTCCGCTGGCGCAACCTCTCACGGAGGTTGGCAGCCACGAACAGTGTACATGGAATGACGTGTCGCAACACCTCGTACGTGAAGCTGTGGGTCAAGTTTTCCTCGTGACCGGCTACAACGCTGAACCACGTGCTTTGGTACTTACAAGGGACATCGAACGCTAAATTACTTGTAATACGTGCTGTTCGTTGCCGTACGCAGGAGCTGCCGACAAGGATTGGATATTTCTTGTCCACACACCGGTGTTAACCCCCTCCTGTGTAGTCTTGGATGGTTGTAGTTGTACGGAAAAACGATACTGAAAGTGTACATTTTATTACTCTGCGTAAAATGAAAAGTGTCGTATACGTCTCACGACGAAAATGGGAGTACTGTCGCCATACCAAGTTGGACGCCACCAATAGAAACCTGGGAAGGCCGTGCAAAAATGGTCATGTACGTACGCGGTTGTCGTCACCTTGAAGCCTCTCACCGAAAACACACCCGCGGACGCTCTTGCCGATACACCGTATACGAGAACATGGCAACTGGTAACGACCACTGTAAATGAAGCAGGCAGCCGCAAGGATGTTACTTCCATTGTGGGAGAGAATGACCTTGGAGGACCCGCTGATGGTAATAAGTCGTTCCATACTTCGATTGAAAACACTAAACAACTGCGAGAGAGAAAAAACCATGAGGACCCAATGATGGTAATAAGTCGTTCCATACTTCGATTGAAAACGCCAAACAACTGCGAGAAACAAACGTGGCGCAACACGAACGACTGAAGTCCCAAAAAGAATACCAGGGAATAACCCGCGTCGGAACATGCACGGGGCGCCATTCGTAAACCTCTTCACCCCACCGTGCCAGAGCGAGCTCGAGTGCCCTGGTCTACAAAACCACGATCATTCATCACGAAGGATGGAGCTGGCCACCACCAGGCATTTCCCCGCATAGTACTGCGGGCTTCAAGTGCCGTCACCCGTAGACATCCCGTCAAACCTCAGTTCGACTATAGCTCTCGGCCAACGTACGCCTGACAGTGGTTGTTGGAAGCGTTTGCCAAACGACAACTCCTTCAGGGTAGGAGCCCAACACGACTCGAGAGTGTCAATCGACTGATTGAATGATCCCCCGAAGGCAAGCGACTCCAATCCAGGCGGCCACTGCAAGGTGTAAACGTTCGTGTTGAACTTACCCCCAAGCACCAACGTCTTTAGGCTCGTAGGCCAAGTGGTGTCGCTTACACGCCACCCGCAGCCTGACCCAAACTCGATAGCTTCTAGCGTGGACGGCCACTTAGCGCCTTCTACGGAAACCATGTCGTCGAAATCATCCGGGAACACAACTCTATGCAAGTTCCCGGGCCAATGAACGGCATCAACCTTCTGGTAAATTTTAAGGCGAACGACACCTCCTACAGCCCCTCAGGCAACTGCATGCCTTGTATTGGGCTGTTAAAACTCCCCCCCAACCGTAGGACCTTGAGCGTGGCAGGGAGTACCACAGGAGGCCTCAGCCCCCCGTTCCACGCACCCCCCAAGGTGAGATACTGCAGCGAACCAGGCCAGATAACGTCTAGCAGGTTCTGCTGGAACGCATCACCGGCCGTCAGAGCGATCAATGCATCCGGTCAATGATAGCCGGTCAACGGCTGGTCAAAGCACGTACCAAACGCCAAAATTTGCAAGTTACTGGGCCACCGGACTGCGGCGATTGGCTGGTTGAAGCATCCTCCTAGACGAATGTCCTCGATGGAATCTACGAAAGGCACACCTTCGATGGACCTGTTGAATGTGCTTTCTAGCAAAATTTGCTTCAAATTAGGAGGCTTACTGATACTTTCGAGTGGCTGGTTGAAGCGGCTCTCGCAGCCGGATCCGAACGACATCACCTCAACGGTGGCCCGCCACACCACTCCGTCCATGGGCGAATCGTACATGTAGGTTGAATAGACACATACAGGCAGGGGATACATGGTACGAAAGTGCAAACGCGTCGCACGTAGTACAGAGACTTGGGTTTCTATAGTACAGCATAGGATACCACGGGTGTGGTATCTTACGCGACATACAGAAGCTATAATTTCTCTTCGTACTATAATAGCTTTGCGCTAAGGAACGCCAAGAAAAGCACGCGTCTGCGACGCGATGTTAGAGACGCCTACAATATGTGCGCAAGCGTGCAAGCATGCGAGGGTGACGTATGCTGACGCACCAACAGAGACTGACTGCCCTTCTTCTGCCGGGCGGGTCTTTCTCTCGTTGCCGTTGGACAATTGTACTTCTACATGTACCGTATGTTGCATAAGATACCACACCCGTGTGATAACCTTTTTGGGGGCACTAAAGTTATCACACGGGTGTGGTGTTCTGTAGGGAGTGTGATGTCTTATGTCACCCGTGTGATAAAGTGCACTTACAACGTCGCGAGTATGATGCAGCGAGCTCACAAGACCTGGCCTACAGGGGGTGTGATAATGTCGACAAAAAGCAGTAGGGTCACAAGACCCCACCTACCGGGGGTGTGATAGCAATGTCGCTCATGTGATGCAATTAGCTCAAAGCAGGAAGAGGAACCCACCTACAAAGCAAGAGTGGCTCACGCAACATCATCACGTGCTCTCCCACGTGCATTTTCGCAATATATTCTGTGGAATGCTTCGGATAACCAACGAACGTGTAGTTCCGATAACTCATGGCGATTGTGCCGGTGTTTTGTGCGACAAAACGACAGCACACCAGTACCTGGATGACCCAACGGCTTGCAGACTTGCGTTCATCACTCAAGCTGGAGCTATGTAGGACGCAAGCAAGTGCCAGCAACATATCAACCAAAGCTAGAAACAACAACCAAGAGACTCTGCCCACAAGGGCTAGTGGGTGCACGATGACTCTCAACAGCGCGGTGCTGCTACAGGGTTCTGAGCAGTAGTAGCCGCGCTCAGGGTGTTGGTGGTTCGCGGGAGAGCTGCCTTTTCGGGTGCCGGTGTGGGTGCTGCGGGAGCCAATAGGTTCTGCTTCGCAGGTTTCAGTGGCATCCGCGATGGCAGGCGCAGCCGGTTCTGTGGGAGTCTCAGCGCCAGTAGATTCTGTTGGGTGTGTCTCAAAAGTACGCACGGTGTCATGCGCGGCTGCTAAGGGAGTCGTCTCAGCCGGGGCCTCACGTTCCCCCGCGGCGGCTTGAGAAACGACGCTATGGAGCATGGAGCCGCCGCTGGAGTCTTACCCCCACTGCAGTATGAACCGCGGGCTTTCAGTAGGGTTTCAAACTGCAGCCCCTTAGAATCGTCGGCCTCCATGGCTTGTGCGAGCGAGTTGTGCGCTTATGATCTCGTGTTCTCACGATGTCACACTGTGTGATAAGCGGAGGCCCCGTCGATAATATGCGGGTCAACTTTAAGGGGGGTGGTATCTTATGTCACCATGTGGCAAAATACGCCTTTTTCGGGAAAAAATAATAGCACACGGGCGTGGTATTGTGTGCATTTTCGGAGGGGGTGTGGTATCTAATGTAGTGTGATATCTAATGCAACCTACGGTAGGCTGCTGCTGTATTCCGTGCGTCCGGGTGTGAGTGCGCTCTGCTCAATGTCTATACGAGGCAGCCTTCACCTAAGATTGCGATGCCGAGGAAAGGTTGCGCCCGATTACTCCCGAGTGTGTGCCTTGATCTGCTGTCCTGTTGAGGTCCACTTTACCCTCTAGCGGTCGGCTGGGTCAAAGCAGGTTTGCTGGTTGGGGTGGACCTCCACATGCTTTCCTGCCAATCCGAACCGCATCTAAACATCGATTCCCGTCGGCAGGAAGGAAAGCTGTGGCATCCAGTGCTAAATTTCGACAATACACGGCACTTACGGTTCGTGGTGCGTGGTGGGTGGCGCGTGTGGTCGTGTCCCTCGTGTGTTTCGTGTCCATCTCCCTTCTCCCTTCTCCCTTCTGTCTACCAAACTTCTTTGCTTCTACGGCCCAGGGGCGCGGCGGCTAAGATATGAGGCGTACGGGGGCTCCGTTGATGAAGACGGATGACAGTCACGACCCGCGTGCACAAATGAAATTTGCATCATTCATGACCATCCATGTCATGCCGCACCGCATGCAGTCACTCTGCCATGAACAAATGCTAGCACGCGCCCCTGGGGAGCTTCCCGTAGTGTGATCAATGGCGCGTAAGAGGACGTGAAGTGTTGTCACCAAGGCTACATAGTTCTGCTGCTGTTATGGGGAAGGATGTGATATCATTATTCCCGCCGCAGTACATCAAGCAGTGTTCCTACTGACACGAATTTTAAGGTAATTACCCGTAGTGAGTAAGTACCCTTGAAGGTTTTCATTTGATCTTTCATGTCGGAAGAAGGACGCACCGGCACGGAGGCTGTTGAATATCGGTTCATGTTTAGGTATCCACGTTAAGTCAAGGGTTTTCCTTCATTTTCCATACGCATTAGGGTCTCACTTCATCTTGAAAATACCGCCTTTTTATGTATTACCTTAGTATTTCGGAGGAAGGACTTGATGCACCTTGACGTCGCGTATATGCGGAAGGAAAACGAGTTTGACATTATAGCGTCCAGGGGATTTCATAGAACTACGTCGTTGTGAGGTGTGATTGGATCGGCATGATGGATGGCTGCTTTTGTGTGATTGGCATTGAGCTTATCCCCGTTTTTCTGGTGACATTTGAAGATTTCTGTAGATCCTACCGAAGAGCGAGTAGGGCGGCTATTTCGGGGTACTCAGCACTCGATAGGGATCTACGGAGATCTAGGGGGTTTCGTTATTTCATGGTTTATGTGGTTCTAGAGGGGCGATCCCCCTTCTGTGTGCATGGGCCCAGAATAACCTGCAGACTCGTCAATGATACAAGGTCTTGAGTCAGCCTTCTCTTCTCTGCCCTTCTGACAACAAGTTGCCCGCCGTCAAACAAGAGGCAGTCCGGTCTTCTCAAGCTTATTTCACGTCAACAAAGAAGCCGTGCTTTGGGTCTAGCGCGGGACCTTTGCAAGAGCTGCATTGCGCAGTTTACATCACGCCGCGGCAAGTTGTTTGGACGAAGTGATCGTTGCGCCTCGATCGAATTGAAAGTGAAACGACGACCAAATACACACACATCTTGTGGGAAGAAGGATTTTTCCTACAACGGTACGTGTAACATCTTGTGCAAGGACAAAGTCCCCGTCAAATCTTGGGACAAATCGTGAAGGTTCAATTCACAGGACAGATTTCGCCCCGGTTAAGGCCGGTGCTCACGCCCGCCGTGTTGCTACGCCTCACCGCCATGTAAGCAAGACTTACAGCATTTCCCCCCCTCGGGAAGGAGTGCAGCAGTTCAACAATGCAGACGACAAGCAGGAGCTCACCACGCGTAGGTGGAGGCGAAGGGAGGGGAGAAGAAGCCGAAGTTAAAAACGCAATCTCCTTCTCCAGCACAGCGACGTAAATTCTAACGATCGAAAGAGACCGTTCGGGCTTTCAACCGGACCTCATCAGCACTAGCTCGGCTAGCTTGGTCGCGTCTCCGCTCCCCACGGCAGAACCTCTTTCATCTGGCGAAACGCCCAAATTTGCCGGTGTTGTCACAAAAACTGCTGGGCTAGGGTGTGTTGAAGGCTAAGGTCAAGTTGGACATACATGTGTGTTGGTGTGTGTAGTATGTGTTTTCGTCCCATATATTGTGGCGACAGTCCTCTTTTTTTCGGGGTGAGACGTTTTGAACACCCGCAGGGTATGCATTCTTGGTAGAACTATACAACCATCCTGGTTCACAAAGCAGCGGGTACAATTGGGTCATTTGTTCTTCTTCGTATTTTACTTTCTTTCGTGCCCCACCTCCTGCGGTGAGTGGTGAATTTAGAAAATAAACGCGAAGAAAGCGTTCAGCCGTCCCTTCGCCTCTTCGACGGTGCTGACGTCTAACTTTCGTACTCACGAGAGTTTTTCAGTTGGTTTTTTGTTGTTGTTGTTGTTGTCTTCACATTAAAAACCGTTCCGATCTCTCTGTACCCAGTACCTTCGTATGTCCGTTACCTCATGGGGATTCGAACTCTCGACTTCGCCGCTAGGGGGTTCGGCGTTAAAACTAAATATGCCACCGGGACGACCGATGGAAAAAATTATTCCAAGCGGGGTTCGAACCCGCGACCTCCACCATGTCAAGGTGGCGTCATAACCAACTAGACCATCGGAACATATTTTAAGGAGATTGAATACACTAACTAACCTGTTGATCTCCTTCGAGAGCGTTTTCTGACATAACAAATTCTTTAATTTAATTCAGAGGACCGATATCGTTCACATCATCACTTGAGCTGTCAGCTGTAGAGCGCCACCGAACACAACATAGCCGAACGCATTCCGATACACATGCATCACGACGAAAGACGGCGTGTTCCAACACCAACGAAATCTGGGACATGGTATCAACCACTGCTGCAACTGGAGGAATATCGATGCACCGTAGCTGGCAACATATGGATGGGCCGGCAGTCACGTCCAAACACGTGTGCGGGAGCCATAATACTTCCAAACACAAAACAGTCAGACTGCTGTCGGAACATTTCAGAATGAGAGCTACGTGGCGATGACTACATCAAGAGAAGTTCCTTAGAAACGCCTCGCGGAGTCGTTGATACATGTAACTGTAGAAAAATAACGATCGGATCTTGGTCTTGCAGGCCAACCGCCAAAGCGACGGAGCATCGATCAAGCGGGTCTCTGGAGAAGCTCTAGACGGGCATAAAAACATCCAGCTACAAATATGGTATCACACTACCGGCGCTCCTGGTCAAAGCAGAAACTCACAAGCGATCGACTTGACTAGGAAGGAACGAAAATTCATACGGCTACAGTATGATGTCTGGCAGGCTCGATCCTATCTGTGTGAGGGAGAGGAAAAACAACGAAACGTTATTATTGTTCGGCACCAACATAGCTCATTCTTTACTCACCAGGTGCTGATGAAAACGACTTCGCGCCTCGCTTCATGACGCTGCACGTGTTACTCGTATGCCGACCTTTCCAAATTGAAGCAATAGGAGAAGCGGGGGGGGGGGGCACAAATCAGTTGGTGAGCTATGTTGCCGCTGAGACTTAATGGAGAAGTCGTAACGCCCTCGGAGAAACCGATCACCAAGATTTTTCAACAAAGAAACAGTCCGGGTTGCCCAAGATGGCGGCATATATGCTGCACAGTCTTTGATCTTTGGCGTCAAAAGCGACCGAGGGCACGGTGAAATGTTGTTCTGTGGGAAACATTCCCCACCCACCTGCGGTCGAACGTGCACCATACTGAAGGCATTCTCTCCAGAAAGGTCGAAGATACGAAAATGAAGGTCTGATATTCTCATGAGCAACGATGGGGCGACTGATCCATCCCACGCTCGATGAGTGGAGACGCGGTGAATCCATGATGAGACCCGCACATGACATGAAATATGCGCAGCGTCCGTGCAAGCGACACCCCCTTCCACCACAAAGAAGCTAATGCTAACGGGAGGATTACGAAACATCTATCTCGCTGCGTGTTGCTTCCAAACCGACAACAACACACATGTAGCGGAGCATGGGGTTGGGGGAACAGTGACACTGCTCCAGAGTGTGAGCTTATTGTGCTTTGTTTCCGGCGATTTCAGGCGGAAACATCACGCTTGGAATGCTGCCGCTTCTTCTCGTTGCAGCTTCTCTGTTGCGCATTGCGTTCCCTGTCGATATTCACCCAGCTTATTCCAACGCACACATGGCTTTCTCTCCCTCGGCCTTCCCTTTCTCTCTCGTTCTTTCTTTCATTCTTTTTCCCGTGCATCCATTGGGGTGTGGCGTGTACAGCGGCCACTTTCCAATAGTGTTCGCGTACGGAGGGACCCGAGATCCCCACCAACTGGATGCGCAAAATATACATTGCTAACACAAGTTCGCCGGGGGCGGATTGAAACATCTACAGTATAAAAAAAATGAAGCACCGACAAGATGCGGGCATTCCGTGCGCGTTTGCGGTCTTTGGATGTTCGTGTGCTGTAGCTTGACGCCGCGATGAACCTCAGTGGATTAAGCTACCTCAACGAACAGCTCGTTGGTTTGGTACGTAATTTTTGTTGGTTCGGTGTGATGGGTGACAGTACTGGTTATGTCAGAGAAACCCCTAAATCTTGGCCAAAGATTTTCTCGAAAGGACGAGAAACTGGCCGTTGACGATTCTTCTCCAAATTCTCAAATCGATTCCGAAAACGGCGAGACAACATTAATTTTGTGGGGCGAGGTATTGCCAAGGTCAGATATAAGGAAGCGGTAGAGTTGGCAGACTTCTTCGTGAGAAGAATCAAGGAGATGCCGGCATGTTGCTTTCCAAAGTGAAACACCAGTACAAACCTACCATCGCGCAGCAACCGTCCGTTGTGGTCGGTGGTGCGCAATGCTAGTCTAAGATAGCAAACATTGTCATACACGACTATTAGCAGTCCGCGATTCCCGAAATCATCCTGTCGTCGTCGAGGTCTGCTGTACGGTTCAACTTTCAAACGCTTCAAGCACCTTTGCGTATTGCTACACTCACGAATCCATTACCCCACTCCTTCAAATCGACGACGCGACGAGTGGGTAGTGTGAGGGATCGGCTGCGCTGAAGTTCGCGGCCCCACACTCACATACATGTTGATTCGCGATCAATGGATGCTTGAAGCATCCTACGATCGTACCGAACAGCAGCTTAAAAAGAACCCTGCTTGTAGCCCACGGAACTCGGTGATGAAAGGATCATTTGGGAATCGCCAGCCGCAAAGCTGCAGCGAATTCAAGGTCTATAACAGTGTTAGCTAGTAATATTGTACATCAGCGGCCGCAGTGAAAATTTTCTGCACGATGGTAGATTTGTACTGGTGTTCGAACTGGGAAATCAAATACTCAGGCTTTTCTTGTATTTTCCAGAGGAAATCTGCAACTCCAACAGCAGCACCACCCCTGTCTCGTCCCCTTAAAGACCGGTGCATGCTACGTGTCCCGAATTTCGCTTCGCGCATACCTTTGCCCCTGCCCCCGTAGTACGTAGGTCAGAGCCTTTCGCCACCTACAGTACAGAACTACTCTTTTTTCTGAAAAATACCTCAAAGAGTGAGAAAGAAAAGACCGCAGAGGCGCTCTGCACACACGCGGATGACGACATCCGGCACACGGGGTCTCCCACGCTTTGTACAGTTTTGCTAAGCCGCCCAAGGGTCACCCATGGGTCAACCATGGGCGGCCAATGAGTGCTCTTGAACCGGAACCAGTGTACTCCTTAGCAATATAGTTCCTGTTCTTGAACGGGCAGTATAATGGCTAATACTCGTAACGATAATCCTATCCCTATCCCTAACCCCAAGCCCTGTGGAATAAAGTAGGACACAGAAATATTGCGGCAGTTTATAGGTTGTCGAAGAGGACTTCGGTTCACGTGTGACGTGTATTTAGAGGAATGCGGCGTGACTTCGACGACAAAGAGCTGTGTCGTGTGTCAACGAACGGTCTTGCATCTCTAAGGTCAGGAAACAAACACACAAGGGCTCCTCAGAGCACAAACAAACTCCCTCGATTGGACGAGGGTTTCACAGCACACACGATATGTGCGACGCGGCAAACTTCTAGGTGATGTGCCGCTGGCTATGTTCTACATAGGTTGATATGCCGGTGGCGAATTCTAGGTTGAAGTGCCCACGGTAGGCACTTCGTAGGCAGTTCATGGGCCGCCCATGGGCCCGTCCATTGGCGGTTAAACCCGCCTACAAGTAGTACTGGAAGCCAAATGGGGACACTTTGGGAACACAGCACTCAGACCCCTGGTTACCGCACCTAGCCTCAGCTTTGTGCCACGCACGCCACGCACGTAAGACACCTTGGTCTATCATGCTCGCTGAGGTGGTGAGCTGTGTGACATTCTTTGTGATGCCTCTCCTGGGCCGCTGCCTTGCTGTGCACATCTCCCAACCCACGTGCCCCCTAGATCGTAAAACTGCTGTACTTGTACATCGCGTGGTACTGGCAAAATTGCTGACTTCAACTCAGTATGAAAGTTGTCCCCACGTGTTCTGGGGGCACTTTTCATACTGAAGCCAAGTCACCCTTTGTCTGGTAAAGAGCTCAGTTTCTTTGGAGGGACTGTAAGCCCCTCGACGAATGGTTGAAAAACGTATGCGGTATTCGTTTGTAGAAGTAACCAGAAACGGGTATATACGGAAGACTATCACCATTTCAAGGTACACTTGGAAATCAACACGACACCAATCTCCGACAGCATCCGCCGTAGATCGCGGCGAAACCAATAAACCGCTGTCTGTGTCCTGTGCCTCGGAAGCATGATGCACGAGGCAGGTCGTGCCCGTTTTTCTCTCGCTCTGTGTGTCTCTCTCTCTCTGTGCTTCTACTATCAGCACCACACCGAACGAACTAGCGCGTTAAGCGAGTCCGACCCTCTGTCCAGAGGGGCCGGTATCCTATGGAGGCGGTGCCCACCACCGAGCGAGCGTTGTTGGTGGTTTGGTTGTGGGTATGTATGTGCGGTACACGGTATGTGCGGTACACAGTTTTTTCTGCGGGTTTTATGCTAGAGTGTCGGGCGCCGGGATTATCTGACCATTTCTGGGTACAAAATCGACCTCTTCCGGGTACACCAGTAACCAATATCGGTCACACCAGAGGGTCCTAATGCCAGCGGTAGCTAGTTGTACCCGATGGAGGTTTCTTCCGAAATGGGTACGATGTTTTTTCGGCCAATCAGCTGACAGCCTGGGGGTGCAAGCGTGTTGATTTCTACGTGTACCCTAAAGTGGGGAAAAAGTACCCGGGTGTACCCGTTCCTGATTATTGGTCATTTTTTTTTTGCGGAGGGACTGGGTTAGACTATTAATATTACTTCTTCTGCTTTGGGAGGTTAACAAATTGGCCAGTAGTGCGGGAGATTGGCACACGGTCGCTTCGGCAAGAGTGAGGCAAGACAATCTTGACTTTTTAACAACTCCGTCAACTAACCCGTGTACATAACAAGGAGGGTACAACTTGATTGTTGTTGTTGTTGTTGTTGTTGTTGTTGTTGTTTTTAGCGCCGTATTCGCAGCGGTGGACACAACAAGGCGTGCATGCAACTTGACCGCTACCACTTGAGAGCGTGGCTAGACGCTAAAGGTCAACCTCACCTCTCGTAATTCCAGCTGCTAATTTTCCCGCTTGCCCTCCTCTCCCTTGCCCACCTCCTCGTCCTCGACCAGCTCGACCGCGGTTGATTTGGACAAATCGTTTGGCACAACACAACGGCAGTTGCAAGAAGACTTGAACAAGAGTGAAAGGGGGCCCGCAAACCGCTCGGGACTGGAGACTGGAGGCCCGGCGAGGGTTCTGCGGATGAACTCATGACGTTCCACGTCAACCGCTGCTGCTGTGTTGGTGGGTTCGGCGGCTCGCTGCGGGCGTAGAAAACTAACACTGGAGCCTGAGGATAATCTTCGTGGGCCCAGGGTCTTCCAGGAAGCGCGTGCTGTGTGCAGTAGTCTCGACGTGAAGATTCGATCCATGGATCTGGACCAGCTGCCCGAGTAGAGCTCAGAGAATAGTCTAGGCGGGTAGCGGCGAAGTATGCATATGACCAGCACCCGTCATTAGACTCTGCATCGCTCGAAAACACTGACATTTGCACCGGTTTTGACCGGGGAAACCCGTCCAGTGTCGGAGAATGTGTGATCTGTTTTAGGTTTTTGGTCTTCACCTCAAGTCAGCGCTCACAGCACTTGTGAATTTATTCCAACACGTGGACACACAGCAGGGTTCTTCTCCCCCAGGCCCCATACCCAACCCCGCCGCGGTAATTTTCCTTCGATTTGAGAAGAGTGCAGCACTCTCTTCCCTCTCCCTACACACGAACGACAGTATCGCTTTCCACCTACATGTGCGCCTCGAACGGAAGAGAGAGAAAAAAAACCTTTGCAAGAATAACTCGCAAATGCCCGGACTCGAACCACCCTTCACTCTGGCCGTTATATGGAAGGTTTTCGAGGATACCAACATGACCACCTGGGCGATCTAGGGTGCTGAACATGATGTACATGTATGTCACGAAGACCCTTGGTCAATGTCGTGAGTTTGCCTCCAGGGGGCTCTTGTCATAGGGCGTTTGGGCAGGGGTCAACAGCTAAAGCCTATGAAACGGGCCCGTCTAGAGAAAAAATATATTCGCATTGCGAACCCGTTGTCGCTACGTGATCGAACACCTTGGAGAAAAGGCGAACTCTGAGCTAAAAATACAGTTCCAAATGACAACCGTACCAATGGAAACGATGGGCAAAGCTCTCGACAACGAAGGGCGTAAAGTCGCAGCTACTGCACTACAGTATTCGCCAGCAGATTTCAACTTCAAACCAAGCTTTGATGAAACCGAGCACAAGAATTTTTGCTACGGTCATCGGCCGAGAACGTAGACAGAAAAGACAGAAATTCAGCCTTCGTTGAATACGGGATTTGTTTTTAACCGCCTTGGTATGGTGCTCGTGAGATTGTCAGTAAATATCGTGACATTTGTATCACACGAGCACCCGCGCACATGGTCTGTGCGCCGAATAATGCTGCCCCCGCGACCGAGGAGACATCCGCGACACCCAGATCCCAAGGGTCGAATGAATCCACCGTTGCTCATGTTAGAGAAACCTACTAAACCCGTTATGATCCGGGTTACGGTAAGGGCGAAGAAGGCGCTATCCGTCAGCAACAGCATCCCGATCCAGGCTCAATAGGACAGGAGGGCTCTCTACAGTAGCTCAAAGAGAATTTGCCGCACAGATTTCACGACGCGACCAGTGGGTTCCACTCCTTCCTGTGTTTTAAATGAGAAGCATCTTTCGAGGTAGACACCCTTGCTTACTGTACGTGGTCATCTGTGGGAGGAAACTCCGAACATCTCAGCTCACGTAGCAAAACCACGAAGCTACGAGTATTAGTGGTTAGGAAGCTTACGGTTCGCGGAAGACTTACTTTGTGGCCCTGTGTCTGCCCACCATCAGAGGAAATGGAACCGCAGTACCTTGGCGTAAATTGCACCAATGAATTTTGAGGTTTGGGAGATGTAAGGGAGTACACGTCTCACCACGGAACATGGGGGGATTGTCACCACAATAACTACATAGTCCGGAAGCGTTCCGGCAACCTACACACCATTCCTGGTACCTGTACTAGTACCATTCTCCGTACTGCTACTCCGGAACCATTGCCGGAACCGTTCCTACGTTCCTGGAATTTTCCGGCAAATTTGCCTTCGTACAACAATAACCCGCATGTTTTGAAAAACACGCAAAGAATCGTTATGCGGTCTGAAACATGCATGTAGACGGTTGTGAACGCTCCTTACGACAACTTTTCTTGACTACATACTTGGTGTTTGCAAGTACTATCAGTGAAGTACCGATTTATGCCGCATTTCTACTACTTGGGCGTATAGAAATCGGGAAGGTAAATTGCTGCGCTACGAAATCGCAATAGAAATACAGTCAGGACAGTTCGTGATTTTTCCAGTAGTCTTGAATACTCAAATTCAACAGCATCACCCCGTAATCAATCCTCGAGAGTGATTTTGTGCTTGTCACTGTCGACCACTTCGAAACTGCTGGAACGAAGGCGGAACGTACAACCTCAATCCTCTTTCGAGACGAGCTATCTATGCGGGAACTTTCAACCCGTCTAGATCTACCCTCCTTACGGCTGCTTTTTCAACGTATGGTGGTCTTGGCACCAACCAACTAATCGTAGCTATCGCCATACGAAGCCTTTTGCATGGGGAAGTTTGACGACAAAACAGCCTTGCTTCGTCTGAAGGCTTAACATACTAACAGCAGGATTCAGACGATGATGGCAGTGAGAGGAATCTATTTGGTAGCGTTCCTGATCCGAAGAACAGGTGAGCCTCCCCATGCCGCCCATTCGCGGGGTTCTCGACAATGGAATTTAGAAGTGTTTCAGGTTTTGCTCACCATTGAGCAGGGGGAACAGCACAAGGAGCAGCACCCGACACAAAGATAGCACGCTTCTAAATACGCCTTCCGGCCAGCTGTTTCCAGCAACAGGCGCAGGGTGGAGTGTCGCAACCTGGGCGTTGCTTGCATTATCACGTTTCACCGTTGCAACCCCTAAATATTAAGTGATGTGAAGGTGCAAGACCTGTACAGTGGAAGGAACGATGACCCCGTCAAAACTGGAGCCCTTACACACGGCCAGCTGGCGAAGACCTTTAGGCCATTCGATTCCGCGGAGAAGGCGGTCGTCACCTGAAACAAAGCCGTACTCTAGAAGACTAAATGTCTCGAGGTCGGGCATCCAAGTGCCCAGGCCTTGCAATAACTGCCTAAACCCGGGGCCTAGTGTAAGTCGCCGCATCGACGCAGGCCAAATGCTGCTGCCAATACGCTGACTGAACTCCGAGTAAATCGTATCCTGATTGTCCCCTGCACCATCGCGCAATCCAAACATAAGCTCTTCCAAGGACGCCGGCCACCTCACGTTGTCAACTGGCCTGTTGAATGCTAATCCGAAAGCGAGCCTCTGAAGCGAATCCGGCCATAAAACGTCCTCAATCGGCTGGTCGAAGGCCTCGCCAAACGTGAGGTGCCGCAAGGACGTCGGCCACGCCACATGCTTTATGGATTGGTTGAAACGCGAATGGCTATTTAGCAAAACTTATCTTCTGCAGGGGCGGCGGAAGTCCGGTCCGGTCGATCGGCTGGTTGAAGCTATATCCGAAACCTAGCTCGTGCAAGGATGGCGGCCACTCGACATCATTAATGGAATGGTTAAAGTCGCCTCCGAGAACAAGGTGCTGCAAAGATTCTGGCCATTTTATAAGTTCCAGAGGCTGGTTGAACGGTGAAGTATAGAGGAACTCGATCATTTTCAGCCGTCGCGGCCATGTCACAGCCTCAAGGCTGCCATCGAAGGTACCGCCGAACTCCAGGCAGTCAACGTCCGTGATTGCGAATATTGGATTTCCTAATTCCGCTGCTGCCCTCATGTTCCACGTCACGCTGCGCGCCCTTAGCCGTGGCACGCGTGTCCAACATAGCCGCTTCGGGTGTGGGGGTGGCGCATCTGCAGCGGCCAGCAGATTGCGTGGGATTTGTGGGTCGACTTTCAAGTGCATGATCGGGTAGTTTCTGCACGCGATGCAGAACTCCAAGGACGCTCGCTGTAGCTCCTTGGTCGACGTGTACCAACTCGTCCCGTCGCACGTCTCGTTCAGAGCAACGATAAGGGAGCTCAAGCACGGGTTGTGCGTGAGTCCTGCAGTGTACAAAAACCGTGGTGAAACGTGCAGAACGTCAAGATCCCACAATATCGCTTATCAATATAATAACTTGAAACTGTGTTCGAAGGTCGTCACACAACCGGAACAGAGGTCAAACAGAGGTCGCTCAAGTCACACACTATATCGAGGTAGTCTAATTATCAACAGAACGTCAATCATACTCGCAAGGGCTTCACGGAATATACAAGTGCCGGCGCATGCCATGATCGAGCTGAGGCACGAACAGTGTCAACACTTTTGGCCTGTTGCATTCAAAGGTATTCTCGAGGATGCGACTGGAAGGGGTGCTGTAGCCCCGACTCGTCGGACTCTTCAGCGACAAAACTACTGTATGTATTAGACTACTGCTGTAGAGATAATATTCAGTGGTGGTGGGGCCAACGGTGAGACGAGACTGTGCACCCACCAGGAAACGTCACGTTGCACTAGTGACAACTTACCGCTCTCAGCATATGAGATACACAACAACAAAGAAGAGATCGAACAAGCTTCTTGAAGAGAAACAGTCTATCGCTCGGGGGAATCGCGTAAGAGTTATTTCGCCGATCTTCCAGAAGCAGAATCTACTTGTTTCTTTTTCCACGAGAAGCAAACTGTTGCGCCAGAATCTTCGCCACAATATGTTAAGGACGAAGTTGCTTCCCCTTCGAGCAAACATTGCACCAAAACCATAGAGTGCACATGAAGAGATGATCATGATTTGGTCTTGGTGTTGATTGCCTCCCAAGGACCGAAACACAGGGGATGTGCAGAATACCGGTAGTATGTCCGATGAAACAGTTGCTCCTACGTTCGTCTGTCTGTGCCATTTCTGCCTCGTCGCCCACTTATGTGTATGTGTGTAGTTGGGCGAGACAGGGCAAGTGAACCGATGGATGCACACACGGGACCGTCCGATCTCGGAACACATGTATGTGGGGCGCGTGCGGAGGCGGGTGTGTGTATATTTGCACGCGGTTCTGCCCTGTGCATGGTCGGAACTGTGTGTTGCAGTGTTGGTGTTTGAATCTTGCAGTCGGGTCGATGGAGATGGTTGCTGTGAGCTTCGTGAAATTCCGCACATGATCAGCGAGTAGAGAGGCCCGGCCGTAGCACCAAGCTGAACTATCTTTGTGAAAGGGCTGCCGTTTGCGACAGTAACGATGACGAGGGCAACACGAAACGGTGAAAGCCGACTGGGGACGCCAGGTCGCGATATATACCGTGAACATAAGCCGCCACAAGCAGTATTCCGTGATCTTGGAAAATGACCGTGAAGCCACGCGGTCAGTTCCCGGACCAATTCCTCGTGTGCCACCGTTTCGTGACACCCAGACCCCCGGAATACCGTTGCTTAGTCGTGAGTGATTTTGAAAATTCGAGATGACACTCTACGCCACCCATCCGGCCTTGTTCACTCAGCCCACCACAACGTCCTGTTTGGGGAGTCGACGGATGGCGCTCCTTGGATAAAACCATTGCCGAATACCACGGAGGTGTAGGCCTATACTGAGTGCTGCTGTCGTGTCATGGGTGGTATGTAAAGTCTTTCTATGTGCGGCCGCCAAACATGGTGTGGTCGAAAACAGTCCGCTCGAATAGAATGCTAGTCGTACACAGCGCACTTGGGGAACAAACATCATCACGGAGCCCGGTGGATACAGGGGACGGCGAGGAACCTGACGCCACCGTAACGACTTCGGGGACAACCGATTTCCCCACAACGGATAGTACAAAACCTTCCAACAGGTAGGAATGCTCGTCCAATAAAATGTCTTAGTTGTTGCATACAGTAAATCGGAATGTATTGTGTGGCTTTGGGGTGTTGCTTGTTTTTTGGGGGATTTTGGGGGGTGTTTTCTTGCTCGGATATTTGTTGGTTGTGGTTGGGGATGCAACATGGGGATAAAACCGCAAGGAAGGAAGGTTCGATCCACGATTTACTGCACACCTTAACAACAGGTGTAGCCGGGGGCGATTGAAGGGGAGAAGAAGCCGGAGCCGAAAACGCAACTTCCTTCTCCATCAAAGAACAGGGCCCGTTGGGGCTTAGAACCACTCCTAACCAGCACCAGCCCGGCGCTAACTTGGTCGCGTCGCCGCTGGCCACGGCCGAACCCCATTCATCTGTGGAATCGTCAATGGCCCGGTGTTCTCAAAGGTACTCGGTGGTTTCGGATCGGTTGCAGTCTGAAACCAACCTCGCACATGAAACCGAATACAGCGAAAAGTCACCAAACATAATACCTGTTTCCTCGTGATGGTCCATGCTTCGTCGCAATGTTAGGGCCCGGTCGTGACATCCAGTTATCGGGCGGCACGTAAGAAATCTTGCGACGTGACAGCTGGAATGCCCGCCCAAACTTGAGGCAGAAACCCGCGAAGGATGAAATGTCGAGATTTGTTATGCTCTGCGCAACCCTCTGCATGCGTCGCCGCTCTGATTACTGTTGTATTCTTGTCCCTTACCTAGATCATTCAATGTAAGTATTGGATTGGGTTGGGTGAGGCCTCCTGCACCGACAGGAGGGCCTCGCCGTGAAGTAACTCTTCGGGCTGGGCATACAGATCGCAATATGCCCAGACCCGAAGCGTTTGAATGATCAGCAAGTTCATGAATAGAAATAGTATTCTTGTCCCTTACCTAGATCATTCAATGTAAGTATTGGATTGGGTTGGGTGAGGCCTCCTGCACCGGCCTGTGGTCCCGCCCATTACTTTCCTGTTGATTGTCTGATCTGCCATATATTGCTTTTGACCACACAAACCTCTAAGGTAGGTCTCTCCCCACCGAAACTTTTTTATTTCCGCGGCACGCACACGTAGAAAATCGAATGTATGCGTGGCCGGCCGACAATCGGCAACGTGTTTTAGTCAGGGTAGTACTCGCTACGCCTCGTCTTGGAACCCGCCGTTCCTACACTAGTAGGCGCCAAGTGCGACGCTATCGGTACGCCGCCCGGCAATTTTTCATGATAACAGCGATTGCAGGTCCATCCAGCAACTGTGCCACACATCCCCCGTCCCGAGAGGAAGGCATCGTGTAGCAGTGTGGCAGCCCGTAACGTCCGCGCCCGCCACCACGGCGTCTACGGAGTCATGGGGGGTCTTACCAAACTGGAAATTGAAGATAAGATCCTCCCCCGCTGGCAGCCGCAGAATCTGCGATCCCATCGTGAAGGAGAGGTCGTCGTGGCCGCGAACGCCAGCGAGAACAAAGCGACATCCCTGGTATGCTCAATGCGTACCACCAAAGGCGATGCAGTTTGTGCCCAGAAGCGCATGTCCCTCAACAAATCGAAGAGAACATGCGGCAACATAGCCTCTGGTGGTTGACAAAGCTGCTGTTCCTTCCTCGTAAAGATGACGTAGGGTTCTACGAGAGGACTACGACACGGGTCGCCCGACCGCGTAACAGGGTCCCAGCCGCCGTCTTGCCCCAACTACTTTTGGATCGCGCGCATGTTTCCGCGCGGACAGACAGCCTAGCACGGGCATGACTCGTCAACTTGGAGTACGACGTCATACCCCGAAGAAAACTCGCACGCGAACCAACGGGTGCAGGTGTCAGCACGAAACATTCGTGTGTGTGCATTTTTTTTTTTTTTTTCGAGAACTAGCAAATACATAACGTAGGTATGTTCCGCAGAAATCAATGATGCATGCCCGCACATAAGACCACCATGGTTGCCGTGTCCACCTTCAAGAATACCGCCAAACACAATCCTGCACGCGGCACAGGGACGGACACCGATATGGCGGTGCAGACAAAACGGTTATACTATAGTGTGGCGAGACCTACCAGCGTAGTCTATGTATTTCGAAGGGCGTGGAGGAGGAAAACTCGCACCACAAAGATTGGCACACAACTTGTATATGAGTGTGTGTGTGTGTGTGTGTGTGTGTGTGTGTGTGTGTGTGTGTTTTTTTTCTTTCCATTGGCACGAAGCGGGCATCGCACCTCTGGTTTGTCGTGTGCCCAGTGAGCAGCGCTGTTGGAAGAAGCGGCACCCAGATTGGGCACTCCCCCCAAACGCAAAAGCACGTCCTTTAACAACGAGCCCTGATCGCTCAACTCATGCGGTTGTGGTCAAAGGACCCCCCCAAGGTTCAACGTAGCCCCCCCCGTGCTCGGCACCAGCGCGGTGTAGCACGGCGAAGCATAGGCCGCGATGGTCGCGTCCACGAACGTGGCCGTCTAGCGGTCAGGTTGAGGAGTGGAGGTAAAAGCGGGCCTACCAGTGAGCGCGCAGTCGCTGTGGGGCCGAGAGAGCCACCGCGAAGCAGTCGCCGAAGCCGCCGCGGCGGAACGCCGCGTGTTGCGAGGCGGCCTGTTACTCTCTCAAGTATTTCCTGTCTCCTCGATAGCTCCGGCGTATTTCGGGAGAGAGAAAGGGGACTGAACAAGGTAGAAGAGTCATTTTCCAACATGCTTCATGGGATATCTGACTCTTCCCGATTTCGTTCCGAAATCCGGATTCGTCTCAAATCCGAGATTCCCTCCGCAGCCAAAAACTCCCTCTCTGTGCTTTCGGCAGAGCACAGCAGTCACAAGAAGAGCAGTTTAATAGAATCGTCGTCAATACACACACTACAGCAGATGTTTCCAACCAGAGATGATGGTGTCTTGAATCGAGGAAGGCGAGCAAGTGAGGGCCGCAAGGGCCGGAGAGAGGGAACGGGCGTATTCCGATACGAACGAAATATGACAGTAGGCGTGTCGAACGGAATTTTCTGTAGTCTAATTCTCCGCAACAAAGAGCCGGCAGGTTCAGCAGCAGGGGGCAGGGAAGCTGCACATCGTATCTAAGAGAGAGGGTGGCTTGAAAGGTGGCATCTAGGCATCGGTAAAGCCTCTGCTCACCTGCCGTCATTGGGAAAGAACCGCCCTGCTGCTAGTCTGTCCCTACGGTCGGATTGTTTCTGTTGAGGGGATTATTGTGCGGCAACACGCCGCCACATTCAAACGGGGCATCACGGCGTAGGCGGCGAGCTCTATCGGGTGATGAAGGGAAGAATGGAGCCCTCGCCAGTGACGCTCGGGATGCGAAGGAGCTGCTCTGAGTGTGGGCGAAAGAAACGAAAGTGCGATGGCCTCGTGCCTTGCAGGTGTGTGCCTTTTTCGCGGCATGAGCCTGGGAAGCCGAAAGTTGGCTATCCGGCGGCGTTTTGGGTGTGGTCTTGACAGCAGGACTGCGGCTGATGTAGGTGTGCATCCATCGAGCAACCCGCTGTCCAGTCGGTTCATGACACGTAAGACCAAGAGGATGTAACACAGCAGTCCAACGGTTTCCTGTGCGCTGCTGCGCCCCCTCTACTTTTGGGAAACATGTGTGGCGTCGCTCGGAGGTAGACGGTGCGTTGATTCAGGCAGCCGTTGCGTGTACGAGAAGAGGCGGTGTCATCTCCCTCAAGCACAACACCAGCAGCGCCAGCGTCGGCGGCTTGGTGATGATGGCGTGCCCCCGGGAGGAGCCACCAAGCAGTCGGCGCCCGCGGCAGCAGCCTCAGCATGTGAAATGTTGGCCCTCAAGAGGTATGTCGAGGTGGACCTGTAAAGAGCGTCTTGTTCATCACGCTGTACATGACGCAAGATACCATACCCCCTGTACCAATTTCGCACCGCCTTCGCGCGACTAGTAAGTTTATGAGGAAACTTGAAGCGGGGGTGTAGACCCTATTCCCTAACCCTAGCCCTAAACCAACTTCTCCGATTGTACAGCGTATGCTTTTTCCAACATGTTTACAGTAGAAAATGCGGAAGAACTCGTACGATGGCTACCGCAGCTTTCAACGCTCGATTGCTTCCACGACGAACAGGATGCCAGTATGGAATGATACGTTTTCAAAAAGATCCCGACGCGACGTTTCGAACGCCGAGGTTTGTAGCGTCGCTATTCCTCCTGCTGTGGAGTAGTCGAGCTCTGAAGATCGGTCCAGGAGGTGTGGTATCTTGTGTCACCACAGCAGTACGGTCGCTTATGGCACCCTCCAAAACAATTTTTTACGACCCTGTTGCTCTACAATCAATGTCGTGCCAACACAAAAAAGACGGTTTCGGCAACATCTCGTCGAGGGCCCCCAATCGTGATGGAGCAATGGAGAATTGAAATCTGGTCTCCTAGTTTAGGGGGGGGTGCCATCTCTCCGCCTTTTGCCGGGTATTCGAAAGATCTCCCGGGGGACGGACTCGCGTCTTACGTGTTTGCCGCACTGACTGCAACGTAACTACAAGACTGACCCCAGCATCTAACTTTGTCTCGGGAAGCACAGAGAAGAGCATGGAAATAACAGGAGAAGTGACCAGCAGCCGAGGTTGGGGGTTAGGTTTTGGCAGAGCACCAACCGAAGGGAACTTACAGCCGGCCTACCACGGGTGACGTAAGATATCGCACACCCTGGACCGGTTTTCGACGCTCAATTTCTGCACACCAGAGAGAGTGGTAGTACCGAAAACGGCGGCGTTGAAACCATGTCCAAGAAAGGTTTCAAAAAACGTATGGTTCTGTTTCTGCGTCCTCTTGTCTAGGAGTATGCGAACTTCGAAGATCCGTGCACGAGGTGTCGTATGTTGTCACACTTTGCACGGTACAGCTTTCGTGGTCCCACTAAGCAGCCGCATAGTCTAGTACGAAGGGCTTGGACCGTCTTTCCCCCCGTGTTGAGAGAATCCAGCGCTACGTATAGCCCTGTGCAACGCCTGAAGAGGACTTATAGGAGTGCCTCATGCAGATTTGAAAGTTTCCTCCAAGAGGTGTATCTACAACACCTTGGGTTGCGTAGGATACCACACCCCTTGGACCCAAATCTTCCACGACGTAAAGAATGCCAGCATCAAATTATGCTTTTTCGGAATAACTCTCGACGAGACAGCTCAAATGCCGCCGCCTCCGACACCGTCACTGCCTTCGTGCTGGGTAACCAACCGTTGAAACTCGGTCCGGGGGGGTGATACCCTATGAAAACAACGGTATGCGGAACACCGTACGAGTATGAAGGGGGCGCAACGTGAGGGTTGGACGGCAACGGGACAGCGAAACCCCAAACCCCGATACGTCTCTCGCATTTTCACCGAACCAACAGCATTGATGAGACCTCAACACGCCCACATGGTACATGCCAGAGCAGCGGAGGGCTTGTGGCTGCGATGTCTTGAATTGTTTTACTACTGGTGGATGGCGTTCGCGGAATATATAGTCGCCGCATGCACTTTCTCTCCACCTGTTGTTGTTAACGTTGGCCTACTGTCACAATAGCAAATATCAAATAGCAAGTCTAACCTTTAATGTGGAAGGGGCGAGCTTCCTTGGTGACAAGCCAACCTAAGCAACGGGATACAACATATTTTATAGACGCGAGCTGGTCGCCCTGAAAACTGTCTAGGGTTGCCGTTGGCAATTCGCATTCGTGAGAGATGTGTTTCTTCCTTATAGCTGGTAACCCCGAACACTTCCAGCATAGTGGTGGGCAGCTCGCATCCCTGCGAGATGTATTTCCTCCACATTTCGGAACAGCGATTGCAACCAAGACGGTGCCAGTATTTCTCTAAGACTTCTCCTCGAGTCCGCCGTTTGGGTGTGGCTAAAAGGTTCGCCTCTGCATGTAGGATTGTTGGTAAAGTAGAGTGTGTGGTTGCACTCATTCAAGAACCACCATTGGCGGAGCTTTTCTATGTCTCTATTATAGTACATGAGAAGAGTTATCAGGGTGGGCAGGGCGTTGCCATCCCCAACAGGTGCCAACGACCCTTTGCAATGTCTTTATTGCTCGTGGCTGGAGTACAAACGTGTTAACTTGTTGTTTTCTTCTTGACAGAAGTCGTTCTGAGCCCGGTCCAGTACCCGTCTTCCCTGCTCTTCAATGTGCATTACAGATTTCCTGGCGGAAAGAGAGGGCACTTTTCCGTGTTCACAAGCTACAACCCAATCAAGTTGCCACCGAATAAAAATTCAGAGACATGTGCAGTATGTTTATGTTGTTTCCCTCGTTTGCCCCGCTTCTTGCTCGTAGATATCTGAAGGATCGTACGAGAGATGGGACGAGGTATTTTGTTTTAAATAGGCGTCGGCCAAGTTCTTAACATATGTGCGTTGTTCATCGAGTTAGGGCAAGGTCCAAGCCCAGCCTTATGTGGACCATTAGATTCCAGACTTTCTACTAATTGGTGGGGCTCTTTGTATCTGTATTCGACAACAAGCACAACACGATGTGTGGGTAGACCACAAACAGGCGAATGGCGCCATTGTTTTGAGTCTGGAATGGTGAGACAAGCACTTGGAGCGCGTAGAGCTAGTTTGGCCGGACTGGTGAAACTGGATGAGGACGGCGTGATATTCCGCGCGGGGTGCGAGCTCCCGTTACCTTTTCGCCTAGTTGCATACAGCTAGTACCCGCACCCAGGAGCCTCTTTTGCGGGAGGGGCTGGGGTTCTTAGTCCCCTTAGGCTACGGGACGAATGGCCGCCATATAGGTCTAGGCGTAGTGGCTCGTACCCGAGCTCACAAATGGTGCTAGGTTTTTAATAGATACCGTAAACTACGGAGTTTTCCCCCCGAGGAGGGGATCGTTTTTTTTTCTGAAACCAACCCCCCCGGGGGGTAATTGACGTACCGGGGGGGATTAGTTTTTTTTTTTCCAACGCTACCCCGGGGGGAAGCCCCCCCCCGGGAGGTTGTGCAAAAAAATGATGGTCCACACACCACATAAACAAAGAGTGGCGAAACTGAGATGGATAAGGTTTTTGTCGGGTCGCACGAGTGGTACCATAGCCTAAGCTCATGCACAAGAATTCGCAGTTTGTCAGCAGGAATAAGCTATTTTTATGGTTCGGTTCTTCCTTGAGTTGTCAGATCCAAAAATGAATACGATTATTTGTTCCCTGTGGGTGCAAGGTTTCGTCAGCATGCTGTTGTACGTTTCACCTGACTCCAGGGACGATGAATGCCAGAAATAGACAGGAGGAAAACAAGAGCATTTCACCCACAAAACAACTGCGAGGGCCAAGTGACAAACGGTACACCTAAATCTCGCTCGAAGTCAGATCTGCAAATGAATTTTCAGTCCCATATCATGCTTTTTGTGCTCCGCGATGCAACAAAATCGACTCAGAAAATAAGGGAAATACATCGCCCCCGGGAGTAACTCGTGGGAAACTGGTACCCCGGGGAGAAATTGACATACCCGGGGGGATCTTTTTGTTTTTGATCGAAATCGATCTACCCCGGAGCTAAATCAACGAAACGATGCGTCCAGGCCGAAAAGGTAATGGGGAGGGGGGGAATCGGTACTAGGGAGGGGGAACTCCGTAGTTTACGGTAATGCCCTCCGACACCCAAACTTTGAACTGCAAGTCCTTCTCTGTGGGCACTATTCTCCTTATACCGCGACAGGTGCAAGTTCAGGGCATCTCCAGCGACGGGCCTTGTGGGGATGCGGGAGAACACCTTTCTCGGCGATTTTTTCGCCTGCGTTGGCTTCGTTCCACTCACCACCCAGAGGTACGCTAGTGAGGCACGACAGACACACCGTGTGATATTGCCACCGTGTCGTTAAGCCAGAGCGGGAGTTTGGCTGCCGACGGTGTGTTAGCCCTTCCCCAGACTCGCTCCACGTAGGTTTCGTTTCCCATAAATGTATATTTGTTGTTGACGCCACTGCCTGTCGAAGAACTGCTGTGCGCTCATGATTTTCACTGACATACACGACATACGACTGCTGTTGGCCGCTTACGCTGAAGACCACGTTTGCTAATCCCGCATGCACACGACGGCCATGGTTGTCAGCCATATCCGTGAGACGATGGTGAAGATGATGGTGTCCCCCACTCTCTCACAGAAGCCAGTGTTTTGGCGCGACTGTGACGAAGACGATGTGCTGGCAAGAGAGGGCGATTTCAGGATGCCCTCGGCAGAGAATCAACTCGATGCGGGCTCGTCAACCTGCACGTTTTGGTGTGCGGTTGCTCTGGGGGCACTTGTGAAGGGGGGCCCCGTAACTTCGGTGAGTGGCACGCTAGGCAATAGTGACGGGTGCCCCTTGGCTTGCGATTTGACACGTGGTACGCAAGAGCAAGCCCGTGGGGCGGGAGGGGGTCGTGTTCGTTGCGTCATGGCCTAACGCCGTCGCGTGCTTTCGCTTGAACACGTTCACGCTTGAAATGTCGTTGGTCTTTCCAGTTCCGCTAATGACGCGATTGTCCCGCAATGCGTCGTGTGTCGTCGAAGGTGGCGAGATATTCCGAGCTGGCCAGAGATGCCGTGGAAAGCTATTCGGGCCCTGTGACTACCGGAGTAGCAAAGTGAGTACGTGATGTGTTTCGAGGCAAAGACTAATGCCGCCCGTTCGGGTAGCCCATTATCTTTGACGCGGACAGTAACACACCATGTGGATATGCCACCATATTTTTCCCGATGTCTTTCTACGTATTTCTGGTATTTTCGACGTTCGTGACCTATCGGCCTTCATCTGCCCGCCTTCCATGCACTTCCAGGGCCTGGGTAATTCTGGCCTTCCTCTACCTCTTTCATGGAGACACGGTGAGATACCCTGACGGTTCCGCTTTTCGTACCCGACTCGTGCATGGTACCTAGTTGAATTGACAGATTTGAGTATATATGTCTGTCTTTGACATTTTGGCCTGCGCGCCTTCGACGACAGGCAAGAAGGCTGTTTCAGGCAAGCTACAGAAGTTGTGATCCCATGACGCGAGGTTTTTCTCTTCAACAAAAAGCGACAAACCGTTTTCAGGCAATCTTTGTAAGAAAATTGTGATTCTTGGACGCACGCGAAGCCAATCCCATCCATGGCTTGTCCTTCCCGCTCAGGATATGTTTCAAGAGTACATGGCACGTTCAGAAGCATTCTTTAGTGCTTCCGGGGCTTACGGCTCCACCGAGGTGCTGCCCGTGGTGAGTGTCATACTTGTCATACTTGATTCTGGCTCAGTTCCCGTGATTTTGCCGTAGGTGACGAAATATGCCACACCCCATGGACCGATTTTCAAATCCAGATTAATCCACGATGAAGACGCTGCATAATGCATACGGTACATTTTCGAAACTGCCATTCTTTCTACTGTAGATAAACCGAGCTCTTTGTGTCGGTCCTGCGGGTTTGGTATCTGATGTCACGTACGGTTGGTCCAGACATGCATAGAGCGGCTGCTGTTCTTGCTGTTAAAAGATACGTATTGACGATCAATTTTCGGGCAGTCTCAACGGCGTGCTCTTTGCGAGAGCAGTTGTACACCAAACTCGTGTCCACCCAACCTACAGGTAGATTGCCAACTGGCCATTTTCAATCGGTTAGCTTTTCAAACACCACGATGAGGTAGGGCTAGACATGGTTCGTCGTGGCTCTGGGTGCAGACGAGGATAAAATCAGCAAATGTTGTTGAAGCGGACAAGATTGAGATGACAACGGTCCAGTGCATTTCTGGCAGTGAAGACTCTTGGGGTCGATATACTGAAAGAGGCACCGACACAACCCGCTGCACAACGGTTCCGAACCTTTGACACCCTTCGTACCCCAAAAGGACCCCGTCAATCGGTTGCGTACGGAATCCGGACCATGACAGTTTATGCCCCTCCATGGAGCCTGACGACAACCGTAAAATGAACCGACCCTTGTTTGGTGGCCAGGGATATGCCGAGGTTGTCAGTCACAGGATGACCGTCCGGATGTTTTCTGGGAATGCAAGCACGTCGGAAGTGGAGTCGTTTTGCCGCCAACCACAGGATCCCCCCCAGGTTCGTGTGCGGGCGTTGTGTGTGTGTGTGTTTTTATTATTGGCATCGACCGCGCTAACCGGCTGACCAATGAAATGACGTCAGTCTCAGTGCGGTTGACAACATAGAACACCTCTAAATGCTATTTTCTGGGACCCCATGTGGGGGCGGCATGGGGGAGACTAACCTATTCTCCGGATCAAAGACAGAAACGGTAGAAACAGAAGAAAAATGAGCAAGTCTACGAAGGCTGCTACCTTGCACTCGAGTTCGTTTTGGAGTGCTTCACCGTCATCACGTGTGTGTGTGTGTGTGTGTGTGTGTGTGTGTTTTTATATTCTTCATGTTACACGAAGAATCCATGCGTGTTTTGTTTTTGCCACGACTGTGGTAACCGACTGACCGGTGAAACAACATCAGTCTTACTACGGTTTAAGAACGCAAACACGCGTTCTAGTGATCGAGGTCCCCCGGAGAGGGATGGTGGAGGAGGTTAGTGGCGACAGGGTTCAGTCTCAACACGTATGGTGTGGAACCACAACGGATTTGGGCACATGTTTTTTTTTCCAGGTTCGCCTACTGTATTCGATACAAGTCATCAAACAACAGGGATAATGCTTCCCTGTAGAAGAGATTGTTGCCGGGTGCTGTGTTCTGTGTGCGTGGGGGTGTTCTCGGGTATCCCGGGTGATGAAGTGCAAGTCGCGGCAAGTATGAACAGGGCGTCATAGCGAGGGGTGCGATAACGCCGGAGTGCACTTGCAGGGACCCAATCCGTGTTGTATCTAGAGATCGTGTTACCACTACCTGCAACGGATTACGTATCGTGTCTGCTGCCACACGCGTATGGGGCGCCTTATGTAAAGTGGGTGTGATACCGCTTGCCGGGAGTACCGTACTGCGGCGCACATGCAGAGTGTGGTACTGAGCGGGGTGATACACACCAGCAACTACAGTAGCATTCCTGCCGGGCTACTTGCAAAGTCGTGTGGAAATTAGGTGGGGGGGGGGGGGTGTACTCATAGTCGTGCATGCCGTAGTCGTTAGACCATTGACCTCGCATCCCTACAAAGCCGGGACGGAGCACGCCGGGTTCTCACCGGACCAGGCTCTCACATCACCAAGCGCGAAGCGCCGTGAGGTATTTGGCAAGTCGCATGAAGGGTGAGCTGCATCCTGCTAAGGGTGTTCGGCATCTTGTGCTTACTTCCTTGCGTACGGATGACAGCTACGTATGACTTAATTTATTTCTGGTGCTTTCACTTCCAGAGACAGTTGTAAGCACTGTGTAACTGCCTCGAGGATGCTTGACCAGTTTAACACAACATGGTGCGATCATCCCCCGTTGCGCGGAGTGAGGGTTCTCCACCCCGCACAACATGATCTACTCGACCACCATTATGGTTACCGCCAAAAAAAAAAAAACGAGGTAAAAAAAAAAAAACGGTAACCTGGTTGCCGAGTTCACGAAGTGAGTTGGCTTGTTTTACAACGTCGTTGCCAAGCGACGAAAACCCAAACCCCGATGGCAAACAAGGCCGAGGGGGGGAGTTAGGTGGGGGGGTGATAAAAGGTGGAAAGTGATTATCCCCCTGATCACTTTAACCAGATTACCCCGGACATCAACAACAACAGCACCCTCAACGATGACAGTCTAGGGGTTGCCATGTAATGGCAATCCTTTTTCATGCATCACTACCGCCTGCCACGACCGAGACAAGGCCAGGAAGGTGCGCGGGAGAAATACACGTTGATTGATGGGTATTCTTCAAACGCATGGTACGTTACAGGCATGGGTAGGACACCGGTCAGGATGGTCGAGCGTAGTCATCGGTTTATGACGAAAAGCCCGGCACTAAATGCATGCTGCCCTTCCATTCCCCCACTCTTGTCGCTGGCTGCCCAGTTGAAAGCAGCAGCATCCGAGACCGAGCTGTACGCGTTCATGATGCAGGCGTACCGGGAGTTCGAGCAAGCTGTCTACAGAACGGCGTACCTCGAGAGCTCTGACGCCGGCGGGCTACCGAGCGAAAACGAGGCCGGCATCCGCACGTGTAGCTCTCGAGTACGCGAAGCTTCGATGGCAGTCGTAGACACGATGGCTTCGAGGATCAGCAACCATTCGTGCGACTTCGAGCGGTTGGAAGATGTGGCCGATCGGTGAGAAGAATTTGTCAACTGTTCGGGTTCGAAAAGACGATCGGACCGAAATGCCACGGTAGACCCCTCATAGTGAACACCTACCCGGGCATCAGTCAAGAAATATTTTGTTAAGAAACAGAGGCTCACATTTTCAAGAAAAGTTTGAATGAATCGATGCAGACACACACATCCGCGGTGGACTCTTACACTCAACTCTGTGAATATCGCTGTATAACGACCTGTGCTCCACAGTTTATTGTTTTTTGCGAAATTATTACTGAGCGTCGACAGTATTAGAAATTGATAACATTTCCCGGAAAAACAGCGAAGCACGTGTGATGCCTACGCGATTAATATAAAGTTGCTGTTCTGGCCACCGTCAAAAGGCATATGTACGTGTTGATTTTCCGTCGTACACCCAAAACATGCCGCATGCCACAACTCGTCGAGCACCGCCGGTTGCTCCTGTTGAACCATTCGCACTACTTCGCCATTTTTTTGTGTTTGCACGTGTTGCCGACCTCGACGGTGAGCAGACCCTTGATTCGCCAAGGGATCGGCGGCCTGATCATCAACGGGTGAGCTGGGAATATATATGCTGCCGGTGTTCCTCGCCTGTCGCCTGTTGTTGGGCCGACTATTCGAGCTTCGAAATGGCCCTGATGTCAGCCTTTCGGCACGAAAACCTTGCTTTGGAGGTGTTTCGCAGGCATTAACCCCAGTGTTGTTCAAGTCAAATTTGTTTTTCTGGGTTGTTCATGGCCACCATTTGAGCGCCCTGGGTGAATGAACGGAAGCACAGATTTTACTTGACGCCGAACGACTCTCAACTTACTCTGTCCCGCGCACCAGGACCCTTGTGTTCGAGAAGGCGGCCAAGGGCGACTTTACCGGAGCCGTCGAGAGAATTGACCGCTGCGTTGAAGTCTTCGAGGGATTCCCAGGGGTCTGTCGATTCTTCATGGGGTGAGTCGCACAGGGGTGTTGTGGCCCCGAACAAACGTTGGTAATCTCTTGCAAACAGCACGTGCCACATCTAAAGGCTACACAAGGTTCCTCACCGTCTCCTGTGTCCCCGGGGCTCCGCGATAGTGCTTTTTCTCTAGCCATATATATTATTTCCCACAGATTAACCTGCTAGAACACAAAAAATCCCGAGCGGTGCCCCCGCCAACTGCTGTAAAATCTCAAATGTCCCCTCTGGCGCTTAGCCCCAGGAGACGCAAACCTCTAGTTGCATCGTTTGAAGAACTCATACCTCCTTGAACAACGAAATGTGCCGCTTATCAATATAGGCCTTGTTGCGCACGATCGAGGTGTTATAAATTTTACGATTTGAGCACAATCTTCCTGCCGAGATTATTGTTGAACCAGGGCAGCGAAGTGAGCTTCATTTGACAGCTACAGCACGCCAGGCAACCACACTGCTCGAAAACTCCAGAGCCTACCGATATGGTGTGTGAGTGGCGTCACATTGCTTGACAGCAGCAGTAGACAACCAGAAACCATTCTAGAAGTGTTGTCGTGAACTGTATGTATTCGCACACAGCAGCCCGAAATTGTGGCCAAATGCCGGATCTTGTGGGGCATTTGACGAGTTGCCATTATTCTCCACGTGTGTATGCCTCATTAACAAACGGATTAAACGCGAATATAGCTGGTTACCGGGTGTTCTCATGCTGCAAAAACATGCAGAGGCTTTGGATTTGGCACAGTTGAACTTTTCCATCTACGGCGCAAAACGTTATGAATAATATGTTTTTTCGGTCTGTTTTTTCGTCCCCGCTAAAACGCTGCTTTTGTGCAAATCCCTTACTCTGAACCCAAGCTGTTTCATTTTGATTCTGCGAAACGCCATCCCCTTTTAACAACGTTTTTTTTGCGAGGAACCTTGCGTATCCTTAAGGAGATCTCGTTTGGGGTAACCGTCGCGGCATAATACCTCTACGCGGAAACCAACACAAAATATGAGTGCGGTCCACGTTCTTACATATTTTGAAGTTTCTTTTTAAATACGTTATAACAGCAAGTGTAAACCCTTATGTGCATAAATACCAAAGTTCTCGTAGTGGTGGTTTGGAGCTGTCGCAGCGTCCCATCCCGCGAAACAACTGCTGGACCACAGTGTCTCGATACCGCGATTTTTTACATGGCAGCCATGTACGCTGCTTGGTAGGCAAAACAATAGTTTAGCCTTAGAGCAATAGCGAAGTCTTCGAGGATTGTTAGGTCCGTCTCGGGGCTCTGCGTCAATGGTGGTGCGCGTATCGGAGGCACGTTTATCGCCGGCTTGAGCAAGACAATACAAAGGTCCTACCGCGCTCGCTTCTGATTCCTGGAAGTAATTACGCCTCCTCCGCCAACAATTCGTCCGAAAGGTCGCACGTGGCGCACATCATGATGACTGCTCTGGCGGTCATTGGAGACTCCAGAGCACGAGGGATGTACGACAGGTTACGGCGCGCGTACAACTCCACTCGTCTTCCTGATTCGACGCCCATACCCCCGTTTGAAGAATGGCAGGGGGTTTCTTCTTTCTGCGACACTTTCTACTGCAGGTTTGTCAAACCGCCGCGTGTCGAAGGTAGTCAATTAGATACGACGTTAGGGGGTGCATTTTCGATTTCCGTTGGGTTTTGCAGCACCAGTAAATGATATGACAAACTGCAACAATAAGGATTTGCTCACTTTGTTCAACAGAGACAAGAAGTCAATTTCCAGGTTGCATGTGTGTTTCACCGATGCGTTGCCTGCCGAAGAATTCAAGTCGGTACGTTTTCGCTCTCCCCGACCGTGTCATCTGTGGCTTCGTAGGACGATGGAGCTCCTCATTGTGGGTGACGAGATGGGGGGCATTTTCGCGGCCGGACAAAATGCTCGTGCCGACCACCAGAATGAAGGTGACGAAGGCGAGGAGAAGGAACATTTCGGTGAAGACGAGGGAACTGCTTGGAGCATTGACGACAATGGCGTACCCATCGGTCCATTCCTTGCGTCGGCTGGTGGCGGCGGGGCCGAGGTCGACCTGCTACCTAGCACGTGCAACGCTGACATGGGCTCTTTCCTGGCGGATTGCGCAGACGCTAAGTTTGGCCCTTCAGCCGTGGTACCAAGATCGATTACAGGCGCGTCGGGCTGGGTACAAGAGGTACGTGCAGCGTATCCGCCCAAGTCCACCCATGAAAAAGAGACTGGTCGCGTAGCCCATCTTGAAGTCGAAAGCGACACGGGAATGGCGTACGGTGGGAGCAACGATGCGGGCGCGGTCACCCAGGCATCGGAATCAATGTTGGGCCACGGGGAAACCGCGGTGGAAGAGACGGAGGAAGACGCCATTGCCGCGGCAGATTGGCTGGATGTCTCACATGCCTTGCTCATTGAAACAGAACGAAGAGCTAGCGGGCAGTCACGACAACGATGATCAGACTTGAAATATGATTCCAGTGCTGGCGTCCCTTGTTCGTACGTGTCACACGACGTGCCTTTTTCATTGGAAGGATATTTTTCGAGACATCGCTGATTAGGGTTGTTGGTCTCGACATTTGATGCTCCCTCCCCGCCCACTCCAAGCGGTTTTGCTGCGGTAGTACTCTGTTCGAAAACCCTACGCTGTATGTCGCGTCGTGGTTGGCCACCGGGATTGGGACGGTTCGTGAATCTTTAGTGGGGCTAGTCGAGCGCGATTGTATGCTATTCCGGGCGCGAGGAAGGGGACGAAGACGTACCAATAACGGATGCAGGTGGATGGAGCTGGGAACATCCGGTCATGACGTCAAGAATACTTTGGTGGCTCGCAGTGTAGAGAAGTCGAGATTTGTTGGCCGTTTTGGTTCTGAAGCTTCAGCTTCAGCTTCTCAGACCAATATCCGTGGAAGTTTCATTCGACTCCCCCAACCCCTTGCCCGACCCGGCCCGAAATGCTGATCTCGAGCTACAATGCACATCTCGCAGAGTCTCGAGTACTTGTATGGTTTGGTGGGGAATCGCAGATCATCACCCCTCCCCGATTGTGAGGAGCTTCCGCCTCCTGTGGCCGACAAGTCGGCCTTGTCTGTGCCGCACCCCGAACGGGGCGGTTGATTAGACAAAGAGGTTCCGTCCGGTCCGTTCGGGTGCATTACATTTTTATTTTTCGTGCGAGTGAGTGGGGCTTTCCATCGTGGCCACCATGATGGTTTCTATCCCTCAGGCTGCTGTTTTCATGCACCATAGCGGGCATCTCGGAGGAATACGGTATCTCTATCTGTTAGTGTTGGACACCCGTGCGCGCCACTCATTCCCTAAAACGTGCACGGACAGCCACAATCATCGTTGCTCTCGTTCATTGGCATGTTCAGAATATATCTACTGCTGTACATCGCATATATGCCGTCCTTATTTTTTGTGTCTTCCATTCGCGTGGGGTCTCTCGTTTTTTTGTGTGGTTGCTTTGAATTGGTCAATGAGCAGTGAGTGTTTTCGGACCGCATGTAAAGCGGGGTTTCCGTAGCGCATGTCAACTGCCGCGATCGCTGCCCTTGGTCTTGCTGCAGTACATGGTTCGGTCGTGGGGTGTGCATCTACGCGGCTACACAGGTCTACGTCGAACGTTGACGAGTTGTGCAACTGCCCGTCCCTCTACGTTGACAAGTTGACTGTTACCGGTCCCTCCGTCCATCTCTCGTCCATGCTCATAATGTTGTCGGTGTGTGCCGTAACTGCGAGAGAGCCGCAAGCCACCAACTGAGGACGCTTTCCATGTGGTCACACAGAGTACAGTTAGTTAGGCCCCCCTCTACCACGGAGGAAGCGCGTATACTACGTAGTATCGGCCTTCGACCATGACTCTCCTTTGTCTCTCCCTCCCCATTTCCGGCTCTTGGAATACTTCCGTAGTAATTTTGTTTTCAGGGTCCGCGGAGTTGATGTCTCCGGTATACTGCGATTGCCGCCCTTGCCATTGCCGATTTTTCGAGAGTACATGAGATGGCCTCGAGGAACAGCTCGCCAGCATAAGAAGGAGTTCACGGCGGGCAAAAAACCTTCCTCTATGTGTGTGTTTGAACATGTATATATATGCTGCAAAAGATTCGCGAACTCTCTCCCTTCCCAAGTATTGCATTTCGTCTACTGCTGCTGTAGCCTTTCGTCCTTCTCGGTTTTCTCCGCTCAGTTTTTTTGTTGTTCTTCTCACAGTTTTGTTGGGGTGTGGGTCCCCCCCGTCCGCCCCAAAAATCAATTTCCACTTGTGTTGATTGACCGGGTATATATCCTTGTTTGAACAGGTGGCAGCACCCACGAGGCAAGTCGCCGCCCTCCTTTCACATATATCAGATGTATGTACGTACTGTAGATCAGCAAGCACTCTCGGCAGTAGTAGGATTTCCTCGCCAGAAGAGAAGTAGTGCACGCAAGGGATTTGGAGAGAATATTATTTTTAGTCCACTCGGTGCCGGTCGTGGACTGTTCTTTTTCGGGCGGAACTTGAGTAACTCCTTTGCGCAGAAACGTTCTCTACACGAGCCCGCAAGCGTGATCATGAAGTACACGCGCCGACACCCAGCCACGATATCGGTTCGACGAGACTCCGACCGCGTGACCGCAGGCGTCACCTTGTACCGGTGCTGACGGATAGCCGTCTGCCGGGTTGGCTCATGGCGTGCGGTAGCCCAGTCCACTCTCCGTCGCCACCGTCACGGCGGTGACCTCCCCCATCGTCGCCGCTCCTGTCGTTGCCGCTCCCATCAACGTGCTCCGTTCGTGAGTGGGTGTGTGCGTCCCGGCCGGCCGCCGCCGCGAGGATCACATGACTACCGGTGGTCCCCCTCTCGCCATCGGTATTTCTGCCGATGCTGCCGCTCCGGACACGAGAGCCTGCTGCCCGGCCGTCTCCCCCGCCGCCGCCGGGGGAAAACCCTGCCGCCGGTGGTCACCACTCTCGCCGCCGGTGCTGATACGAATGGTACCGCTCTAGCCGCGAGTGCCTGCACCCCGATCGTCCCTACGGCCGGCGTCCCGGGGAACACATGACTTCCCGTGGTCCCTCTTCTCGCCGCCGGTGCTGCTGCCGATCCTGCCGCTCCCGCCACGAGTGCCTGCCTCCCGGCCGTCTTCTCCGCCGCGGCCGGGGGAAAACTCTGCCGCCGGGGGTCATCACTCTCGCCGCCGGTGCTGATACGGATGGTACCAATCTAGCGCGAGTGCCTGCACCCCGGCCGTCCCTACCATCACTGCCGGCGGTCCCCCTCTCCCCGGCGGTTTTGCTGCCGATGCTGCCGCTCCCGCCACGAGTGCCTGCAGTCCGGCCGTATGGTACCGCTGTAGCCGTGAGTGCCTGCACCCCGGCCGTACCTACGGCCGGCGTCGCCGGAAACCCATGACCGCCGGTGGTCCCCTCTCTCATCACGGGTTTTGCTTCCATTGCTCCCGCTCCCGCCACGAGAGCCTGCCCCCCGGCCATCTCCCCAGCCGCCGCCGGGGGAAACCCCTGCCGCCGGGGGTCATCACTGTCGCCGCCGGTGCTGATACGGATGGTACCGCTCTAGCGCGAGTGCCTGCACCCCGGTCGTCCCCACCATGACTGCCGGCGGTCCCCCCTCTCCCCGGCGGTGCTGCAGCCGATGATGCCGCACCCGCCACGAGTGCCTGTAGTCCGGCCGTATGGTACCGCTGTAGCCGCGAGTGCCTGCACCCGGTCCGTACCTACGGCCGGCGTCGCGGGGAACACATGACTGCCGGTGGTCCCCCCTCTCATCACCGGTTTTGCTGCCGATGCTGCCGTTCCCGCCACGAGAGCCTGCTTATCGGCCGTCTCCCCCGCCGTTGCCGGGGGAAAACCCTGCCGCCGGGGTTCACCACCCTAACCGCCGGTGCTGATACGGATGGTACCGCTCTAGCGCGAGTGCCTGCACCCCGGCCATCCCCATGACTGCCGGCGGTCCCCCTCCCCGCGCCGGTGCTGCTTCCGATGCTGCCGCTCCGGCCACGACTGCCTGCAGTCCGGCCGTATGGTACCGCTCTAGCCGCAAGTGCCTCCATCCCGGCCGTACCTACGGCCGGCGTCGCCGGAAACCCATGACTGCCGGTGGTCCCCCCTCTACCCGCTGGTTTTGCTGGCGTTGCTGCCGCTCCCGCCACGAGAGCTTGCCTCACGGCTGTCTCCTCCGCCGCCGCCGGAGGCAAACCCTGCCGCCGGGGTTCACCACTCTCGCCGCCGGTGCTGATACGGATGGTACTGCTCTAGCGCGAGTGCCTGCACCCCGGCTGTCCCGACCATGACTGCCGGCCGTCACCATGTCCCCGACGGTTTTGCTGCCGATGCTGCCGCTCCCGCCACGAGAGCCTGCCTGTCGGCCGTCTCCCCCGCCGTTGCTGAGGGAAACCCCTGCCGCCGGGGTTCGCCACTCTCGCCGCCGGTGCTGATACGGATGGTACCAATCTAGCGCGAGTGCCTGCACCCCGGCCGTCCCTACTATCACTGCCGGCGGTCCCCCTCTCCCCGGCGGTTTTGCTCCCGATGCTGCCGCTCCGGCCACGACTGCCTGCAGTCCGGCCGTATGGTACCGCTCTAGCCGCAAGTGCCTCCACCCCGGCCGTACCTACGGCCGGCGTCGCCGGAAACCCATGACTGCCGTGGTCCCCCCTCTACCGGCTGGTTTTGCTGGCGTTGCTGCCGCTCCCGCCACGAGAGCTTGCCTCACGGCTGTCTCCTCCGCCGCCGCCGGAGGCAAACCCTGCCGCCGGGGTACACCACTCTCGCCGCCGGTGCTGATACGGATGGTACTGCTCTAACGCGAGTGCCTGCACCCCGGCTGTCCCGACCATGACTGCCGGCCGTCACCATGTCCCCGACGGTTTTGCTGCCGATGCTGCCGCTCCCGACACGAGTGTCTGCTGCCCGGCCGTCTCCTCCGCCGCCGCCGGGGGAAAACTCTGCCGCCGGGGGTCACCACTCTCGCCGCCGGTGCTGATACGGATGATACCGCTCTAGCGCAAGTGCTTGCACACCGACCGTCCCTACCATGACTGCCGGCGGTCCCCTCTCTCCCCGCCGGTGTTGCTGCCGATGCTGCTGCACCCGCCACGAGTGCCTGCAGTCTGGCCGTATGGTACCGTTCCAGCCGGGAGTGCCTGCACCCCGTCCGTACCTACGGCCGGCGTCGCGGGGAACCCATGACTGCCGGTGGTCCCCCCTCTCATCACCGGTTTTGCTGCCGATGCTGCCGCTCCCGCCACGAGAGCCTGCCTGCCGGCCGTCTTCCCCGCCGCCGCCGGGGGAAAACCCTCCCGCCGGGGGTCACCATTCTCGTCGCCGGTGCTGACGAGGATGGTATCGCTCTAGCCGCGAGTGCCTGCACCCCGGCCGTCCCTACGGCCGGCGTCGCGGGGAAACCCCTGCCGCCGGGGGTCACCACTCTCGCCGCCGGTGCTGACACGGATGGTACCGCTGTAGCCGTGAGTGCCTGCACCCCGGCCGTACCTACGGCCGGTGTCGCGGGAAACACATGACTGCCGGTGGTCCCCCCTCTCATCCCCGGTTTTGCTGCCGATGCTGCCGCTCCCGACACGAGTGTCTGCTGCCCGGCCGTCTCCTCCGCCGCCGCCGGGGGAAAACTCTGCCGCCGGGGGTCACCACTCTCGCCGCCGGTGCTGATACGGATGGTACCGCTCTAGCGCAAGTGCTTGCACCCCGACCGTGTCCTACCATGACTGCCGGCGGTCCCCTCTCTCCCCGCCGGTGTTGCTGCCGATGCTGCCGCTCCCGCCACGAGGGCCTGCCTGCCGGCCGTCTTCCCGGCCGCCGCCGGGGGAAAACCCTGCCGCCGGGGGTCACCACTCTCGCCGCCGGTGCTGATACGGATGGTACCGCTCTAGCGCGAGTGCCTGCACCCCGGCCGTCCCCACCATGACTGCCGGCGGTCCCCCCTCCCCGCGCCGGTGCTGCTTCCGATGCTGCCGCTCCGGCCACGAGTGCCTGCAGTCCGGCCGTATGGTACCGCTCCAGCCGCAAGTGCCTCCACCCCGGCCATACCTACGGCCGGCGTCGCCGGAAACCCATGACTGCCGGTAGTCCCCCCTCTACCCGCTGGTTTTGCTGGCGTTGCTGCCGTTCCCGCCACGAGAGCTTGCCTCACGGCTGTCTCCTCCGCCGCCGCCGGAGGCAAGCCCTGCCGCCGGGGTACACCACTCTCGCCGCCGGTGCTGATACGGATGGTACTGCTCTAGCGCGAGTGCCTGCACCCCGGCTGTCCCGACCATGACTGCCGGCCGTCACCATGTCCCCGACGGTTTTGCTGCCGATGCTGCCGCTCCCGCCACGAGAGCCTGCCTGTCGGCCGTCTCCCCCGCCGTTGCTGAGGGAAACCCCTGCCGCCGGGGTTCGCCACTCTCGCCGCCGGTGCTGATACGGATAGTACCGCTCTAGCGCAAGTGCCTGCACCCCGACCATCCCCACCATGACTGCCGGCGGTCCCCTCTCTCCCCGCCGGTGCTGACGCGGATGGTACTGCTCTAGCCGCGAGTGCCTGCACCCCGGCCGTCCCTACGGCCGGCGTCGCGGGGAAACCCCTGCCGCCGGGGGTCACCACTCTCGCCGCCGGTGCTGACACGGATGGTACCGCTGTAACCGTGAGTGCCTGCACCCCGGCCGTCCCTACGGCCGGCGTCGCGGGAAACACATGACTGCCGGTGGTCCCCCCTCTCATCCCCGGTTTTGCTGCCGATGCTGCCGCTCCCGCCACGAGAGCCTGCCTCCCGGCCGGCTCCTCCGCCGCCGCCGCGGGCAAAACCCTGCCGCCGGGGGTCACCACTCTCGCCGCCGGTGCTGATACGGATGGCATCGCTCTAGCGCGAGTGCTTGCACACCGACCGTCCCCACCATGACTGCCGGCGGTCCCCCCCTTATCACCGATTTTGCTGCCGATGCTGCCGCTCCCGCCACGAGTGCGTGCTATCCGGCCGTATGGTACCGCTGTAGCTGCAAGTGCCTGCACCCCGTCCGTACCTACGGCCGGCGTCGCGGGCAACACATGACTGACAGTGGTCCGGTGTTTCTGCCGATGTTGCCGCTCCCGACACGAGTGCCTGTGGTCTGGTCGTTTCCCCCGCCGCCGCCGCGGGGAAAACCCTGCCACCGGGGGCCACCACTCTTGCCGCCAGTGCTGACACGGATGGTACCGCTGTAGCCGCGAGTGCCTGCACCCCGGCCGTCCCTTCGGCCGGCGTCGCGGGAAACACATGACTGCCGGTGGTCCCCCCTCTCATCCCTGGTTTTGCTGCCGATTCTGCCGCTCCCGCCACGAGAGCCTGCTGCCCGGCTGTCTCCTCCGCCGCCGCCGCGAGGAAAACCCTGCCGCCGGGGGTCACCACTCTCGCCGCCGGTGCTGATACGGATGGTACCGCTCTAGCGCGAGTGCCTGCACCCCGTCCGTACCTACGGCGGGCGTCGTGGGCAACACATGACTGCCGGCGGTCCCCCCTCTTCCCGCCGTGCTGCTCCCAATGCTGCCGCTCCCGCCACGAGTGCCTGTGGTCTGGTCGTTTCCCCCGCCGCCGCCACGGGGAGAACCCTGCCGCCGGGGGTCACCTCTCCCACCGCCGGTGCTGATACCGATGGTACCGCTCTAGCGCGAGTGCCTGCACCCCGACCGTACTTACGGCCGGCGTCGCGGGGAACACTTGACTGCCGGTGGTCTCCCCTCTTCCCGCCGGTGTTGCTGCCGCTGCTGCCGCTCCCGCCACGAGTGCCTGCGACCCGACCGTCTCGCTCCGCCGCCGCGGGGAAACCCCTGCAGCCGGGGGTCACCACTCTCGTCCCTGATACTGCTGCCAATAGTGCCGCTCCCTCCGCGAGTCCGTTTCCCCCTGTCAGCCCATCGGGGAGACCTACTTGAGGTGTTATTTTTCGTGCGATTCTGTCGCGTTTGCTTTTGTAGTATCCTGTCATCGTAAGTTTTCATTAGCCTTGTCATCGTCGGCACCACGGTTTCAAGGTCTTCGTCGCGGTCTGGACGCCTTCGTTGTTCCGTCACTTTGTTTTTGCTGTGTCTCGTGCTCGAGCAGTTCCCGAGAAATAAAAAAGGAAAGCTTCAGACAGGCAACGCCGACGAAACTCGTCGAGGAGTTGCACATCAATAACGAAGGTTGTGGATTTGGAGGAAGTTTGCGTTTTCCGGACGATCGTGCTTTTTCTGTGAAGCAGGTACGAGATGTCTTTAGCCAGAGCTTGTCAAAGGCGAACACCTTTTTTAGACCTTTGTCCCTCGCTTGGACCCACTGACTTGTATCGACAGACCGAAAGCGCCATTCCGACTCAAGATCCGCCTCCTTCAGGCGGAGGCGATGGAGGCACTGCTGTACGGCTGCATGACATGGTCACCACTCAGCGGCCACTATCAGACGCTGCGGTCGACACACCACCGACTGCTCCTTCGAGTTATCGGGTACAAGCGCAAGAAAGACACCTACCGGCAGCTCTCGTACGCCCAGACGCTGAAGAGGGTCGAATGCCAGAGCGTTGAAGCCACGATCCGACAACGACGCCTACTGTTCGCGGGAGCACTGGCAAGGCAGCCGGACGGGCGACTCCCGAAACGACTGATGCTCGGCGAGCTGGCGGGGGGGGAGAAGCCACGTAGGGGGGGACAGGAACAGAACTGGCCGAAGTGTATGCTCGACGACCTGAAGGCATTCGGGGCCGACCACGGATCTACGAAAACCGACCCATGTTGTCTCGGAATTCCCGTACCGAAAGACACGGCATCGAAGTTAAGGTGGACGGAAGCCGCGAAGGTGGAGGGGGGAGTACCCTGGCATGCGGCGGTGCTGCAGGGAGCTGAGAGGTTCATGACCTCCTGGCACGAGAAGGAAGAAGAGGCCAGCCGACAACGAGCGCTCAAACGAAACCACAAGCCAACAACCAATGGGGCGGGAGGGGGGCAGGAGACGGACGAGACGGCGAGGGAAGACAGCAAACGAGAAGAGACGGACCGAGTGGCACGAAACGCGCCGGATTGAATTTCTTTTAGCCAATTCCCCCCCCCCAACGCTGCACCATTGCACCAACCCCCCAGTAGTGATTTCGTACCATTACGACGTATCGCTGGTTGGTGGCCATGTTTGCGTGTTTGCTCGTTAGTTAGTGGTCTCTCCACCGTGTGCCTTGTTCTGCCTCATACTTCTTGTTATTTTCGGCCTGGTCCCTCTTTGTCCTCGCCCTTTTTCAATATTTGTTTCATATTTTTTCTTCTCCTTACGGTTTCCATTTTTCTCTTTTTTCTCTCTTTTTCTGTGCCAGATGGCCTTGTCTCTGCTTGCGTTGTGAAGTACCAAGATTGAACCAAGGGGGTGTACCTCTTTCTCCGGCCCATGATAGATAGTGACTGCTAGTCTCAGTTGATACCTCGCATTAGCCGAAGAGGGAGTGGAGGATTCCAGAATATCTGTCGTTGATTTCTATTGACTTGCGGACCCCTCGGGGCCAGTTTATTTGAGTGTACCTTTTTAGGGTAAGTTAACCTGTGACCACGGGAATCGACCGCGTCGAGTGTTGGATCAGTACGGACATACGAAGGTACTGGGTAGAGCGAGATCGGAACGGTTTTTAATGTGAAGACGACAACAACAACAACAACAACAACAACAACAACAACAACAACAACAACAACAACAACAGAGAAAGTTGATTTTTCATTGGGGGTAATAAGACTCGAGCCTTGCGAACTCGGGGCTCGCGAATAGAAACTCGAAATGTAGCGAATTGGACCTCGAAATATGGGAATGATGTACGGGGCTTCCGGGGGTAACGTAGGTATATTACACGTGAATGATGAACATGATGCACGAGACTTATGTTTCCGTCGTCCACGTCTCTCAATTGTCAAACAGGTTGACGAGTAAGAGACATGGGTGATTGAGGTAGATGCAGCGATAGGGTATACAATGAACAGGTACAACAGTATTGTCACTCCCACAGGGACACGATCGCTGATTTCGGTGTGCTTCACAAAAAAACTTCGTTCTCTGGTCAAACCTCTCGACTGGTTTTTGTCCATGGTGCCGATGTTTACTTACCATAGACGACACAAATTACCACACCTCCAAGATTGACTTCCAAAGCTCGATTGCTCCACGACAGAACGAGCGTCGACGACGAAACAGGCGTCTTAAGAACCGTCTCGTCGAGAGGACTTTCCGAAAGCGGAACGTTTGACGTTGCCATTGCCTTCATCGTAGAGTAATCGAGCTGTGGAAAACGGCCCAGGCGGTGTGATATCACGGAGAGTAGTCGATGCCGGCTATGCTGTCTGACCAAATGAAAGTACGGTACCGCTCGGTCGTATCGGTACGGTCACATTGTACGGAAATCCGAGCAGCAGCTGCTCACACAATAAATTACCCTGCCTAACAGAGCCCCTCCGAGAACTTTCTCCTCGACGTTGATACAGTCACCTCTACGTTTGGATACCTTGAAGATTTTCTGCGTCATCAAAACCGAGCAGCAGCTGCTCACACAATTTTTTGATCCCCATGGAGAACGTTCTCCTCACCGCTGAGACAGCCGAATCTGTAGGTTGACTACATCGAACTGGAGGCAATTTTGGGTGTCATCTTGGTGTTGTCAACCGACGTGCGTGGGAGGCTCTCGTGTCACGCCAATTGGTGGTAAATTCCAAGCACTCCAGCTGGCAACGTCCAATTCCATGTTTCGTACATACTTCCAGATTCTCTCGTTCGATACGTTTCGCTCAAAAGCACTACCTGACACTCCTTAGTAAACCATGTGAGTGCAGAAAATGCTGCTCCCCCTCAGAATAATCAAATCTCTAAGTCGCAACGATAGGCACTACATGTAGCACTCGATGTGGTAAACTGGTGTCTTCTGGCGAAAAGATGTTGTATTAATGAGACCTTGGTCCACAAGAGTCAGGTCGGTTTTTGAAGTGAGCGTGGTGGTGAGCACAGCACCACCAGCCATGCCGCCCCATCAACGCATAACAGCAGAACACACACAAATTCGGAAAACGGACCAATGCACTTCCCTACGTACCACAACTCCTCGGGCAAATGCACTACATATCCACAAAGAACACGCTCGGCGAAATGCACCGTCCACGAACAACATGCCTACAGAACGTTCCTCGCATAATGTGTGGCTCCAGCGATCTGTAGAACCGACAGTCCCACACTGAACCATCCAATTTCAACGCTACTCTTCCGACACAGCCGCCATCACCAACACTCGTGGTACGCAAACAAGACCTGCACAGCAAAAGGGATATCCACTCCATCTAAGCTCGTGCCTTCCAAGAGGGTCAGATGACGAAGGCCCTTCGGCCATTCGATTCCGCAGAGAAGGTTACTGTCACCTAACCAAGAACCATGGTCATGAAGAAGATGAAGTGCTTCAAGATTGGGCATCCAAGTGCCCAGTCCTTGCAGTGACTGTCTGAACATGTGGCCTAGTGTGAGTCGCCGAAGCGATGCAGGCCAGACACTGCTACCGATGGGTTGATTAAAGTTCGAGAAAATCACCATCCCATCGCCGGCAAATTCATCGCACCATCCAAACGTCAGCTCTTGCAACGACGCCGGCCACCTCGCGTTGTCCACTGGTTGATTGAAATCAACTCCGAAAACGAGCGTCTGAAGAGCATCTGGCCACACAGTGCCCTCAATGGGATGGTTGAATCTGTTCCCAAACGTCAGCTGCTGCAGTGATGCCGGCCACACTACATCCTCGATCGGCTGGTTGAAGTCTCCCCCCAACTCAAGCAGCTGCAGCGAAGCCGGCAGAACCACTTCGGCAATCGGTTGGTCAAAACACGAACTCGACGTGCGGAATATGAGCTGCTGCAGCGATGCCGGAAACTTGACACGTTCGATCGGTTGGTTGAAATCTGCTCCGAAAGTGATCTTCTGCAGAAATGCCGGCCATTGTACCAATTCGATAGGTTGGTCAAACGGTGAATCAGGGTGAAACTCCATCGTTCTCAGGTGTTCCGGCCATGGCACAGCCTCGAGACTGTCTTCAAAGGCATCGCCGAACTCCAGGTACTCCACGTCGGTCATTGCAAATATCGGGGTTCTCAATTCCGCCGCTGTCGGCATGTTCCATGTCACTCGGCGAGCTCTAAGCCGTGGCACGCGCGTCCAACATAACCGTTTGGGGTGCGGTGGGGGAGCATCCGCAGTGGCCAGCAGCCTGCGTGGAATTTGTTCGTCGACATTCAAGTGCACGGTCTGGTAGTTCCTGCACGCGATGCAGAACTCCAAGGACGCCAGCTGCAGCTCCTTCGTCGACGTGTACCAACTCGTCCCGTCGCACGTCTCGTTCAGAGCAACGATGAGGGCTTCCAAGCAGGAGTTACGAGTAGGTCCTGCGGGTCAACACGCAGTGCATGAGCGTACATGTAAGCTAGGACACACCAACGGCGTATTTGGAAAGTATCTTAGTCCGTGGCGGTAGAGTCTGCAACTGGTCGAACACAATGCCACAACGCGAAGACCATCCCGGAAATTTCGAATACGCTTCAAACTAAAACGAGTTATCTAGCTGGGCCGACAAAGGCATCAATGCTTGGCCTATTCCGTTCTCTTCAGAAAACTATCAAGACTATCGAACCTTTCTCTCGCACGATCCAAACAGACAATAGAGTTGCCAGTGATGCCATGATCGACCCAAGGCACGCACGGTGTGAAAATAATCACATGACAACGTAACCTGTTAGATTCGAACAAAACCTCGAGGATTCGGACTGGTTCGGACTAGTGTGGGGATGTTGCAGCGAACTACCCAACTCTTAGGGGACAGTGCGTTGAGATAACACTAAACGGAATACGGAATAATCACTGCGGGAAGACAACAACATATGCTGCTCAACAATAGTGGGAGGACATTGTGCAAACACCAGCAACCGTCCTCGTGGATTGCGATCAACTACCGCTACTACAGTACGGCCAGCGACAGGTACACGCGAGGATGACGAGAGTGGATAAAAATTTCTTGAAGGAACGTCAGACTTTTGGAATGGACCGTCAGACTGCCGGAGCTAGATCACATGCATGAGTGGTTACAGCGGTCTTCAAGGGGTGGAATGTTGGGGGCCAAACCTTGATGCCGGCAAACATGGGCCAAGCGGCCAAGCTATTGCCCTCTCCAATAAATACAGCACTGGGCGTGCGCTTTGTGACATCCCGTGGCGCTTCACCCGTCATTGCAGAACAAAAAAAAACTCGCGCGTGTGCCAGAGAGGGTATATGTGCGAGACGGAATCACGAGACTGGGAGAACGGCTGGGAATAAAGAGTGCCGTAGGGCGATTGTCGCTCGCCACCGTAGTCTAGTTGGTAAACTCCGCTAGTGGCCAGGGTCAGGGGTTAGAATTGGGGCGTAAGCCAGCTTTTCTTGCAAAGCGAGTCTTTCTCTCGCTTCCGTCCCTCGCCTGGGCGGAAAGCGCTAGTTCGTGTGTACACTGAGGGAAGAGAGTGCTGTACTCTTCTCGCAATAATAATCCAAGTCAAAGCACCTCAGGAGGGGTGGGCAGGGGGCCTCAGGAAGAGGAACCCGTCTGTGTGACCACGGGTTGAAGTAAACGGCGCAAGTGCTTTGAGCGGTGACTCGAAGCGAAGACAAAACAAAAAAGGCGCCCGAACATGTTGCCCGATGGCAGAGTACTTCACAACAGGCTTCGTACGCTGTGAAAGGGAACCGTCAGAACACGTCATACCTAGAGATTCGGGTGAACACAAGAACGGTGCACGAAAAATCGACAAGGGAACTTGACCCCGAGGCCCCGCGCTCATTGGCCAAGACCACCGAGTGCCGTCATGTGGTTGCTCAAGCGGAAAACACCGCGACTGAGTTTCTCTAGCTATCTACCGTGTTCGTGTTCTATCACATTGGTCACCAGCGCAAACGATGGCCGTGAGGGCTCAAAGGAATTTCAAGCAAACTGTTTGCTTCCGCCCCGTACATGGTGATAGTCCGACATATGCAATAGGGCTACGTACTACCGGGCCGATTTGTGTCTCGTCGGTCCACCGTGGTTTGTGTGGGTGGTGTGTGTGTGGGTGGTTGTTCGAGTGACGAGAGACAGCACAAGAGAGAATCAAAACCATGCGGTTGGTTGCGGCCTGCAAACAACCATTTTGGCTTATAGATTAGCCCACCAGCATTCTACAGGCCTTCGCTTCGATGGCCCGCATTAGGGAGATAGGTGTGAGAGATGAGCTTTGTAGCGCTTCGCGGGTAATGCAAGCATTCCCTAATGCGTTCCGCATGAAGTTATGGATCTGAGCCAAACAAAAACCTGAGCACAGCCAACGTTAAACCAAAATCAGGCGTGCTTTCGGTCTTGCTCGGGACTTGAATTTAAACCTCATTCGGATCGTCGTGTACAGTACTCCCTGATGTTAGCCCCATATTTTGTAGAAGAGGGCAGTCGGACACATCTAGTGGGACAAATCTTGGTGGGTGGTGAGATTGCACGGCGGCGAACAGGGTTCGGTCAACAGTATCGCCCATCGCGTTAGGCAGTCTGTGCGTGGCCAACCATGCTCGCGATCGATGCCAATGACATCATTAGCGCATACACCTGATGGCGGAAAACCTATTCAAAGCCCACGGGAAGCGAAACTGTTTGCCCTGGCGTCATAATACCGTCCAATTCCACCCGTTCACATATATCACACTGTAGTCGATGGGTTGAGGTAAAACCTTCGGCGCTGCCCGTCAACAAACGGGCCTCATTCGCATGCAAATGGACTTACTTGCACAGTGAACAGATCAGTAGGTGCAGATGGCAACGGTGAAGGTGTGGTCTTTGTGTTGCTGACCACGGAGTGAAGGACATGCACGGTTGGCTTCAGCTGTTGGCTCGATAGGTGCGCGTTATTTTTTCGATAGGGTTGGAAAGGAAGGCATCCCGATCAACTTGAAAGAGAAACTATTGTACGAGAAAATACATATCACATTGATTCCTTGCCCAGCACAATAGTTTTCCCCACAATCAGGGTTAAACTATTTTGAGACAACAGTTTATCCTATAGGGGGGGGTAACAAATATTGAGCCATTTTTGTTTTTTTCCCATAGCGGGAGGTCAAAAAATACTGAGACAGGTCGCAATGTTCATCGAATCGTGGGACGACACATTAACCCTTACGTGACTGGGTTAAATGTTTTTTTCCCACAACTGGCTCTCTACGGTCAAAGATCTTCCAAGCATGCGTGTACACCCGTAAACCACGGCGGCAAGGATGGTGCAGCAGTGGGTCCATGTGTGGGGCTCACAGTGATGGGGACGCGGTATATGTAAGGGTGGCGAACAGGAGTACAGTAGTACTGCTGCTGTACAGCAGTAGCAGCTATGCGGAGAGAAATAGACTGCTGTACAGCAGCAGTAGTTTCTGAGCAGGTGTGCATGCCTGTCTCCGACAGCAACCATCCGCACAGAGGATGTACCTGTGCAAGCAATACCTGTTGGCACATCTTCTCCACCTCATCCTTGGACAGAGCATACGGCAAGCGCAATTGCTAGCGGCGCTAGATGCGAAGACGCTGACGGGAAACCGCCTAACAGAAGCGCCAGATCGACAAAAAAACGGCCCGCTCATCAGACAATCGAGACCATCATCCACTATCGCACAAAATGCATAAAAATCGTGATAAATTTAACTATTCTGTACTACAAATAGAGAGCTGTGATCGGAGCTGTGATCGGAGCTGTAGTCCCGAAAACCCTTGCCTTTGAGCGAAATGTTGCACACAGCAGACGAACCACCCTTCACTCCCAATATTGGGAACCACACGCACCGCAATCACAACAACATCAAGCACCGAGGCAGTACGTTAGCATCGACTCCGGTGTGCGCTTTCTCTGCTCTCCCACGCGGATGCGGCACCGGGTTGATCACATGTTCAGGGTGCTTTATGTACCCTCCAGTGGTGGTATTTTGCGTGTGAATCTTGGACAGCCGGTAGGCAGTAGATTGGATCTGGAAAGGATATCTGCCCCACGTCAGAGAGATTAGGCATGGGTGAATAGTATTGTACTATGTGAGTCCTGTGCGCATTGCTGATAAGCGTGCTTTTGGGGTGGGCTGCCTGTGTCTCCCTGCTGGTCTCTATGTACGTTTTTAGCTCTTAGCCGAGGCACAACGGCGATCTTTCGGCACGCAAAGTGATCGGAGCTGAGAACGGAGCTGAATCGGCCTGTAGTCACATAAGGGTTAAGGTACAACCCACAAGAAAACACAGCATTCTAATGCGGGTGTCAATGCACGCTTCGCCCAGACCTCTGTACGGCTCCCTGATAGGCAGGCCGATAGCCGCACGAAACAAATCCCGGCCAACAGCCAACGAAAGTCTTGTGGGGTCTCCTCAACTCGGAGACAGCACAAACCAATTCAAGAACTCCAAACACCAACAAGGAACTCACCAGGGGTAGTCGGGGGCGATTGAAGGGGAGAAGAAGCGGGAGCGGAAAACGCAACCTCCTTTTCCAGCAAAGAGACGGAACTCCTAAGAATCGACAAAGCCCGCTCGGGCTTAGAACCGGACCAAAGCAGCACCAGCTCGGCTAGCTTGGTCGCGTCGCCACTCGCAACGGCCGAACCCCATTCATCTGCAGAATCGTCGATTTGCCGGTGATGTCAAAGTTGCTTGCTGGTTTCAGATCGGTCGCGCCCTGAGACCCAAATCTGGACATGAACCCTTCTAAACATTTCCGAATACGGAGATCTCGCTCGGAAGCATTTCATACATACCTGTACTACTTGGTCGCATTAGGACTCTACCGTTCCGACGATTCTCCAGAGCGTCATCATTAGATACTTAATTGGTTATTCCTGGGTTGTATGCTGTGTTCTCTTGCCCGTTACGCGTCAGTCTTCAAGGTACTTCTCGCTCGTGTCAAAACTAGAAAAAAAAAAATCTAAGCATCTGTTGGTTTCCATGTCATCTGCTATTGCCCCGAGATCTTCGCTACAGATGGATGCTCACATGGCCCTTGATCGAGTGCGATGCGCGCAACATAGCCTCCCATGCAAAATCAGAGTTATCAGAGTTCCTCGTAGTTGAGTTGTTAGCCAAGGAGCACCACCAAAGGAAGCAAACGAAGCGCGTACCACTACACATGCGTCAAGACGAAAGACGTCACACCACAACATGTCCTACCCTGAAACTGTGCGCCTCCCACCCGGCACTGTCCATTACAGCAGCAGAGCGCACAAACTATAGAGGATGGAAATTAAAATGGTGTTTGAGAGTCTCGAATCCTATTGGCCAGAGCGATGTCAAACCGGAAACACGATTTCTGCACCAGAACAGCTAGCTCTTTACTCACCAGGCCTTGCGGACCCCGAACCCTCGTCTCCATCCATGCCGTTGTGTTTTGTCACTCGAATGCAGAAAATTCCAAAGGAAAGCATAACGAGAAGAGGGGGGCACGAATGTTAGAGAGTCTTTGTGTATGTCGCTAAGCGTGAATGAAGTGATCTTGACCGGTGAAGACGGACGGCACGAACGAATGGCCACCATCAACAAGAAAACAGCACCTTGGAGTTTCAATAGCGGGAAGCTCATTTACTGACAGAACCAGGTCTGTGAAAATACCCGCAAATCGCTAAGAATGAATGAAGTGGTCTTGACCGGTCGAGAGGGACAGCACGAACGAATGGCCACCACCAATAGAAAAGAACACCTTGGGAGTGCTTAAAGCTGGACGCCGGTTTGTCGACAGAACCAGGCCTGAATAGTCACTGTGATAATCAATACCCACAGCATTTCCTCAAGGAAAGCGTCAACCAGGGTAACGATAGTCCACGTTTGTCCAAGATTGGGGCATGCATCCTGCGCAGGTCTGAACCACACCCGCGCCACCAACGGCAAAGCAATAGGTGCAAATACCTCGTACAATGACAATAAAGCAGAGGAGCAGTGGTCATGCCCTCTAGCGTCGCCCGCAGGAGGCAAGACGCCAATCTCCCGAGGGGGAGCGTAAGCTTTGCATGTCTTATCTTTTTGAGGAAAAACCCAAAATATGGTAGAGTTCATGTCCGCTATGCACGGCAAGGGTCCGTGAGAAACAAAATGGCAACTACTTTTGACCAAAGGGGTTTTCAACATCAAATTTTTCATTTTCCTGCCCACCTTACCCTGCACAGGTGGGAACGATCTACATTCCGACACGCCGTCAGAAAAGAAGAAAAAGACTTCGGAGAGCCAGCCAAGTGTGCCGGAAAAAGGCAGCTTGATGGAGCAGATACCAGCAAGCAGCCATGGTGTTTGAACTACCCTAGCACCTCTCTTGGTTTGCCCAGCAGCCGGCTTTTCGGATTCAGCCGCTGGTGCTAATATTGTAGACATCTCCGATTGGACTTGAGGAGGACGGGTCGCAGCTGTAGAGAGGTGCTGCTGCTCTGCTCCTTGCTGCTAATTCGCGTGACTAGCACATGGTATCATCCCAATACCACAGGTATGTGCTACACTGGGTTTGATACGTGACCTTCAGTACAAGTTGCACAAGCTGTTCGTGTACACCTGCCATCGCACGCCTGCTGACACTCACAGAAAATGTGGTTCAACCTCGATGCCACAAAGAAACACCGCCAATCAAGGATCAACATAGAAACAAGGGGGTAAGATGCTACCGCATGTGATTTATTCTTCCAAAGGTGCAACGTACAGAACACCCCCAGAGAAAAAATACAGTCAGTGCTTTACATGGCCACCAAACTGTCTTGTAGAGCCTACCATGCATACCCACAGGGAAGAGTCGCTGTGTTGCTCGGGCAACCGTAGAAAATCTGGTAGTGTCCCGCCATTCGTATGGGTTCTTCGCTAACTTGTGCTGGACTCTCATCTGTGGGTACAGGCGGTTTACAGTAGTTGTGATACTTCTTGATGCAAAAAAATGCAAAGAGACAAAACACCTCAGAGGAGCTGTCCAACCACGGGGATCAAGCCTTTTAGTACTGGACGTCCAAATGGGGACACTCTGGGACCTTAGCACTAAAATGCCTGTTTGCCACACCATTGTCGTCACTATGCTCCGCTGTGTGAACGGCGCGTTGAAAATCTACCATGCTTGGGTAGGGTGGTACGCTGTGTGAGATACTGCTGTGGGATGCCTCTCCTCGGCCTCTGACTTGCTTGTCCCCATGTCGGTAAAAGTCTGCATAGCCGAGAACCGGAAAATTTGCTGGCTTGTGCTGACTTGTCTGCAGTATCGAAAGTGTCCCCCATGCTCTTGGGAGACACATTTCTGTCTTAAAACCAAGTGAGCCTTCTTCCCTCGGAACTGTACAGCCTCTCTCAATGAGCGGATGCGATTTGGCTGGACTTGCTACTGCTGTAACAACCTCTCTCTCACTGGGTTCTTACTAGCAAATTGCCTGCCAGAATTGGGCAAGATTGACGCTAGAATACTCTTGGCAACAACCGCACCTCCAAAATCGTGTGAATAACAAGCAGGGGCTCACAACTTCAACCTGATTCATGGCGCCGCGTCGGCAGGCGCTGAGGCACCGAGCTACATTACCGCCGTATGAGGCGAGACCACGACAACTTGTACCGCGTGCTCATCGCCCAAGGAAACAAGGAAACCAAAACACACTACTGCTGTAGCAGCACCGCAATAAGCTGCAAGTAATCCTCACCTTCCGTGGTTCCACCTCTGCGTCTCCCACTCTCCTCTCCCCTCTCCCTTGCTCGCCCCTGCCCCGTCTTACCGACAACCGAGTTCCTCCTCAAGCGGTTGAGAGTTGAAGTGGCTGGAATGGGGCCCGCAAACCGCAACGTACAGGGATGGGGCGAAGTTCGCGCGGATGAACTGCTGACGTTCCACGAATCACCGACGGCGGCTGGCGGGCACACGGTCACACCATCATACATACTCTCATCCTCCATACATATCATCAACCTCGTGAGCAGAGTGTGCTTGCTGCTGTGGGCCACTTTTGGCAATTTTGGCACTGAACAAAGGGGGGCAAAAAGTAGAGGATCGATATCGGTGCTGAGAAGTCTTTCTTTCAGAGAAAGCTCCGGTCTCATCAACTCATCATACAAAATACCTCCGCAGCCGGCACAGCAGTCACAAGGGCAGATGCATGGAATCACCGTCATCAATCCACAGACACTAGAGCAGCATTCCCACTACCCTATTTCCAGAGGTTGTGTCTTGCCAGGGAAGGTGAGGGAGGGAGGAGCGGGGACGTATTCCGATTCGAACAAAAAAAGACAGCAGGCGTATCGAGCGGGATTGTTTCTCTGAGAAACTCCGCAACGAAAAAAGCCGCCTGTAGAGGTTCAGCGGCAGGAGGAGGCCGCAGATCATACCTACGATGACAGGGTGGTTCGCAAGGTGACATCTAGGCATCGACAACGTCTCTGCTCGCCTGCCGCCATTGAGTAAACGCCGTCCTTCTGCTGGTCTTTTTCCACGGTCGGTTTTGTGATTGTTGTTCTGCAACACGCCGCCACATACGAACAGTACCCGGGGCATCACGCCGAGGCAACCAGCTCTATCGGGTGATAGAGGGAGGAATGGACCCCAGGCCAGCGAGCGGGAAGCGTGCTGCTGTGAGTGCGGGCAAAAGAAAAAAAAAGTGCGATGGCCTCATCCCTTGCAGGTGTGTGCCTTTCGCCTGTCATGGGGCCTGCGAAGCCGAAAGTTGGCCATCTGGCGGCGTCTTGACAGTATACTCTCAAAATCTCGTTGACAGCAGCATTACCAACCTGTAGGCGTGCACCAATAATCAACCCGCTGTCGAGTTGGTTCATGATACACCTCCCCCCGTAAGACCTACTGCTCTGTTAGAAAAGGATGTAACACAGCAGTCGATGCCGTCCTGTGCGCTGCTGCGTCCCCTCTATGTACTTGGGAAACATGTGTTGTGTGTCGTCCCTCGCACGGGTGGCCAGAGAGCAGGTTGTGGGTGGGTTGTGGGCATCCACAAGGTAGGGGCAGGTTGTAGAGGGGGGTTGGGAGGAGGCCCCAACCTTGGCCAAACGGCTTGGTTGTACAAGGACGGATGCGGAAGGTTGGAGGGCAGCCACAACCTTAGGCCATACCACTTAGTTGTGCAAGCACCGATCACACAGGTTGGGGGGCAGCCACAACCTTAGGCCAGACCTCCTGGTTGTGAAAGCACCGATGTTACAGGTTGGGAGGCAGTCACAACCGAAGGGCAGACCTCCTGGCTGTAGATTGTGGTGTCGGTTCGACGGTCCGGGAAAACTGGCGTCAGAGTACTACAATTAACAATTAATTTCTTTTTTTTTCCGGCAGATACAGTATGTAGGTATAAGAGCCCAGGATACGTTGGCACAATGTGTACTAAATGAACGCATACACTATTAAATTTGGGCTTTTGTGTGAGTGTGTGCGGGAATTCACGAGTGCTCTGTGTGTACCAGCTACATGGTGCAGGGTACAACAAGCTCTCAGATATCGTTTTTGGATCGCCAGACAGATGGGAAGACGGGGTTGGGGGGCATCCGAACCATCAAGCCCCCAATTGTTTGCATGGTTTTGTTTGGCCCTGCATCGCCCACGCGTGACGATCTAGTTAGCCTTGACACAGACGACCAGAGGCCGCAGCATGCCAAGACGAATAGCGACTAAGCTGGTGTCATTCCTTTCGTAACCAAGGCAAACAGCTATGCTATCTCTAGATGCTCGGACTCGGGGCACAGCAACCACCGCGAGCTAAACCCGCCGCACGACACTGCTGCTGTAGAGCGGCAAGACGAGCTTCTACACGGCGCGCGTGGAGAAGAGAGAGCGACATTCCGGCAGCAGTTGCTGACTAGGTAAGCGATTCCCCTCCAGTTACATCTGGATGGCAGCAAAGGAAGGATGAATTGAGGGAATATTGTGTGTTGTGTAGTTGTGTATCCCTGCATATGTCCCCGTTGGGAAGGGCGCGAAGTCTCCACGTGCTGTAGATGCAAGTACGCTCAGGCACCAGCAGTTGGTCCTGCACACCCAACGGCTCTCGACCAACTGCGTGTATGCGGCTCTTCCTCACCATGTACAGAGCGGGGATTATCCCGGAGGCGTCAGTAAGCGCCCAGCCTCATAAAAGAGTTTTTTGGAGGGCGGGTAGGCACTTCGTCCTTTTCAACGGTTTTTTTGTTTTTTGGGTGGCGCTCGTTTTCTTCAACAGCACGTACGAAACAGAGTAACAACACCGCATTTCTGCTGTATCTGACCTGTCCACACACATGCATAGCATCGACCGCGTCGACCGTCCACATGGTTCAACCAACGCCCAGCGCTCATAACACCAATTGTTTTACATGGGTTGCTCGATTGACACAGGTCGTTCCCACGCATGCAAAATAATCGTGTTCAAAGCAAGAATTAACGGTAACCGTTGGTTGCACAAGATACCACACCCCCTTGACCAAGTTTCAACCTATCATGTTCCACGACGAAGACGATTCCGAAAATCAAACAATACTTTTTCGAAAAGCTCTCCACGAGACAGTTCCAATGCAGCCATTTCCGGCCTCGCCACTCCTTCTGGTGTGGAATAATCAGGCTTTGGAAATTGGTCCAGGGGGCGTGGTACTTATGCAACTGCTGTGCTGTGAGATCAGTGGATTCGATTCTCCTCTGCGCCATATTTTTTCTTCCCACCACCCTTTTTTTCTCTTTCTTTTTCATCCGGGATTTCGATGTACCCCTTTGAAAACATTAGTGGCCGTAAAATACAGAATACCGAGTAAACTCCTGAGAAATATGGCGTGTCAGAGATCGGAAAGTTTTTTTCTTTCGATGTCAAGACAACAACAACAACACCTGAGAAAAGGCGGTCGCAACGGGTCCCCCCATGCCGCGCCACTGATGCGAACCGAAGAGGTCACCAGTAGTATGCATAGCAGAGCGAAGGGATATGCATGTGCGTCTTCATATATTGCGTCTCACCCACTCTCTCCCCCCCCCCCCCTTCTATCGTTCTATGTAGGCGGATACCGCCATGAGTGGGCTTGTACCGTCATGTTCTCGAACGTTCTAGGGACAGCCAACCACGGCATTCCCGTGTCAGAGGAAGAGGCCAGGCAGAGCTTGACCTTTAATCAGGTCCACCGATGCAAGCGCACCACCCCATAGCTCAGGTACGGTCGGGTTAAGTGAACTCTCCGGAGTAAATGCGAGATTTTGTTCAGAAATGGTGCCCAGTGATTTGAAAAACAGAGTATGATGGAAAGTTCATGTCCGACCCGCGACAGCTCTGTCCACCGAGAACCGATGAAGGTCTGCTACGGCACCTGCTGTCAGAGTCGTGCATAACATCGTCGATCACTCCCGCATAGCTCCACGCAAGTTTTGAGTAAATCGCTCCTATTTGAATTTGAACGGAGGGAACGATGGAATACCTTCTTTCGAGAGCTGTTCATTCGTTCATTTATGAGACTCAACCAAAGCGTATGCATACAATAGAAGGAAGGAACGGGGGGACCTGCAGGCAGCTATTCCTCGCGATGCATTGCTTGTGGAAGGAGTAGAGAATTTTGACGCACGCGCACCGGTACTGCTGTTGGTTTGAGGGTCTCACATGTTGTAGCGTTAGTCTATGGTGCGCGACAGAGGGACGTCGCAAGGTGAACCGATAGTGTGCAATTAGCCAACATCTCATGATGCCAAGCAACAGCGCCGGGGACGAAGAGTTATTGTCCTTGAAATGTTAGCGCCGCTTTCCTGTGGTTATGACGCTTGAGCTTATTAATCCCTATGCACATTTTTACAGCGAGGATAGCTGATGTCCAGTTCGCCCTCCTGCTTGCTGTTTCCGGCGCAAATTCCAGACCATCTACTGTCACCCTTGCTCTGGTATATCCATCAATCCAGCCCCTTGCCCGCTCAGCACCACTCCCCCCTCCCTCACGGTATGGATTGGCATCGTTCGAAGGTGCTCGAGCAGTACGTCCTCACGGATATCAAGACGAGGATGGGCACTACAGGCTACACTTCGGTAACAAGAGCGACCCCGACCACGACGGTTTTGCCGTACCTTCTCCGTGTGCGAGGCTTTTTTCGAAAAGGCGTTTGCTGCGAAGGGCGGCGGCCGTGAAAAAACTTGGACGTCATCAGCGACATGTACGTTGCCTTTGTTGATATGCGAACTAAGCTCTATGGGGCTGAGGGTTTTTGTTGTCTTTAGCGTTTTCTTCTATCCCTATCTCCCCTGGTGTACTGTCGGCAATTTGTCAGGCCGATAAGCGCTCATTGGACGTGCAAGCTCTGCCGAACGTCCAACACTCTCGTTTATTTTGTTCCCGACGCGTTTCCAACCTTTTAAATCATTTTCCCACATTTTCAGCGTCCCCTGAAGTTGCTTCTAGGCAGTCGACGTGCTGGTGGTTTGTCGCAAGCTATTTATGTATGAACCCGTGACGTCAAACAAACTGACGTTCACATGGAATGCTATTTGTTCTTTGTTTCGTGTCTCAGGTCCTAGGAGAGCTTTATGCGGTTCGGCTTGGAATACGTTAGGCCGATCCTCTCCACCGAGAGTATTGATCGTCAGGAAGATGCTAAGCGCTACCTCAAGCCGTGCTTGTTCGCGGACGAGGGGGCAGGAGGTGGAGGAGGTGACCCAGGGGCGGATGGGGGTGGAGGGTAAACTAAAGATGGAGACGGGGATGTTCTTCGTCTCCGAGCGAGAAAAGCGATGGTCTTGATGACTACGCTGGCTACAAAACCTTGGCGGACACCTAAACCGTGTTGACAAGGTATGTCATGTGTCTTGTCCTTTCCAAAAATCGCGCCCCTCTTGCTGCCTCTTTTGCTCTGCCTGCGATGATGTTGGATGCTTGCGTGTTTCTTGTCGTGCATCCGTTTTGCCCGCGGCTCCCTATAATGTACACCCTTCCTCATCCCAGCGTGTCCGTTGGCGACCCCTGATGTTTGAATGTAACTCGCCTCCCTTCAAAGTAGTTCTCCGGGGTGCGTAGCTTATCCTCGTCTCTGACGTATTCTACGACCTGCGGTTATGCTGTCGGTTTGTGTCCCCCCCCCCCATGCCTGCTTGCAAATATTATTGTTGACAACGTACATCTGTCAGCTATACCAAGAACTATACTGCAGCAAAGGGGGAGAGCATGCCTGCCATTTCTCGAACGCCCACTTTTACCCTCCTCACACTTGAATATTATTTCGCTGCTGATCGGTAACCTCCAGGTCGAGGCGCCGGGGCCTCCGCTGCAACATCGTTCAAAGCGTTTCCTCGGGTCCTCATGACGTTCACAACGGGTTTGACGGAGGAGGCAGAGAAATATCCCGCTCGCCATGTCTCACAGCGTTTTTTTTAATCATATGGTGCTATGATACGCTTGTTGCTCTCGCTGGTGCATGAGGGCGCCTGGCGCGGGATGAGAGCCAGGTGTTTTCTTACTGTGTCTGCTAGGACGTTTGGAATCTGTCGCTGCAACCTCTTGGCTTCGTCCGCGCCCTTTTTTGTTCGTGCGAATTGTAGTTTGTTTTGGGGAGGGGAGGGGGGAGTTGTTTCGATGGTGTTGGGAAAGTACAGAGGTCTATTTCTGCAGTCTCTGCATGGTTTTTGGAGGACACCGCTGTCGCAGCTGGCTCCGTCTCAGGCAGTGACGTTTTTTCTTGACTAGAGTTGGTTGTATAATTTGGGACGGCCAAGGGTGGGGAGGGATTCTGTGTTTCGTGTCGGGAGAGACGGTCGTTTCTACCTGTGCGTTAAGACAACACTGCTGCCGCCACGCGTAGCTGTTGCCTCCGGCTGAGTTGTGCTTCCTCACAACAAACAAAGGTAGTTTATTGCGGGGATTGTGGGTCGTCTCCATGATCGACGTCGCTGACGGTCATGGGCCAGGGCATACTGTTGTTGTGGTGGGACATCCAATACACAGAACGACGTTCGAAAGGGTATGCGTGCATTGTTTAAATTTGAAGTGTACCTTTTATGGTTCTCGCTTACATGTCGTGCAACTTTGGATGTTGACGACCCTGGGTCGAGATGATAAGCCGCGGGCGGAGATGGGTTTAAGGTAGGGCTGGCAACATGCGTATGATGCATGGGCACGGGATGTCGTTGTTTCAGGAGATTGCTCGGGAATGTACCGACGATAAAATTGTAGTGATTCGAATACAGGGGGCGAAAAAATATATATAACATGAACAAAACAAGACGTATTGCAGGGGAATTGAACCCGCCACGGTGTTGAGCACTGCTGTTTGTTGTAGACCGGCCGCATCTTGCGCAACCTCTATGAGAGGGTACGTATTGCAATACGCAACCTACCCCCTACCGGCTTGTGCGCAACGCGCTAACTTGCAAGAGAGGCTACACCTTGCACGATTACCGGCAACCTGCCTCCCAACCGGCTTGTGCGAAGCGCGCAAACCTGCAAAAAAGGGTACACCTTGTCATACCATAGGCAACCTCCCCCCTAACCGACTTGTGCACGGCGCGCCAACCTCCAAGAAAGGGTACACCTTGCGCTGCCATCGGCAGCCTGCCTTCTGTCCAGCTTGTAAGCAGTGCACCAACCACAAGAAATGGTACACCTTGCGCCGCCATCGACAGCTTGACCCCAATCCAGCTTGTTAGCAGCGCACCAACCACCAAGAAAGGGTACACCTTGTACTACCATCGGCAACCTGCCTCCTATCCGACTTGTAGTAGCGCACCAACCACCAAGAAATGGTACACCTTGCACTACCATCGGCAACCGCCCCCTATCCGGCTTGCAAACAACGCGCAACCTCCAAGAAATGTATACCTTGCACAACCTGGCCATCGTTGCATTGCAAGGATTACCCAAGGTGGGGAGGTTGCAACTCGTGCCAAAATAAATCTCGATTCAGGTTGGCAAAAGTGCCCTTACAACCCGGTCTGTTGGCCACCCGTGCGGACGTAGACGGTGCGTTGATTCAGGCACCCGTTGCGTGTACGAGAAGCGGCGGGGTCATCCCGCTCGACCACACCACCAGCAGCGCCAGCGTCGGCGGCTTGATCAAGATGGGGTGCCCCTGGGAGGAGCCACCAAGCATTCGCCCGCGGCAGCCCCGGCATGTGAAATATTGCCCCTCAAGAGGTATGTAAGATAAACCTGTGGAAGCACCTCGTTCATCACACCAAACGTGCCGCACGATAACGCTCTCCTTGGACCATATTTCAACCCCCGATTGCTCCGCGTTGAAGAATATGTCGTAACCGGCTGATACGTTTTCACAAGAATCCTGACGTGACGGTTTCAACGCCGACGTTTTGGGAGCGCCACCCTTTCTGCTGTGGAGTAATCAAGCTTTGAAGATTGGTCCAAGAGGTTTAGTATCTCGAGTCGCCTACAGCGGTACGGTCGGAGAGATGGTACCCCCGTACACCGGTTTTCCGATTTCTCCACAGCCAATGTTGTGCCTGTTAGTATACCCTTGTAAGTGTGTTGAAGATGATGGTATCACCTGTATTTAGGACAGCACACACGATCAGGACGCGGCGGGAGAGAGAGAGTGCCACGACACAGCAAGTACTCCCGCAGGGTCGAGCCCCGTGGATCAACCATGGAACCAACCCAGGGGACTATCAATTCCTATCTGCGTAGCCGATTCCTACAGTCCCGTTGGAATATTCTCATCCGCTCATGCACACACGAACACCATCCCTGGTTCTTTACGCTAGTAACTAACCACTAGTGGTCATACACACGCCGGATGTGACCAAAAAGCCAAACGGACAAAAACCAACGCAAAAAAATAACAGGGGGAAACCCGGCCTCCGGGTCAAAACCCCCACCAATGTTCACCGTTCCACCAGACACTGTCACGTTGCGCTACTAGAGCAAGATCAATACATGCATAATACCAGTCGCGCCAGACTCCACGCTCGGAATCTACATATTCTTCCTGCATGAAGTACCAAGATCAATACCCTGTTTCCAACAACGGCCTATCCCGATTCTTAGTAAGCAATAGCGTAAGACTATCCTGAGGAGTTGGTTCAAACAACTACCATGCGACTCCACTACTGCCTGTTCTTCAAACAAACACCAGACAAACATCAAAATCGCCCCCCCTCGCTGACGTAACACAGCGCACCGGGGCATAAGGCAATCATTCAACATTTTCTGAACGACGCATAACCGGCATGAATTTTTCGACAATCCTCTGTTCTCGTCGACGTACAACACTGGTGTCCCAAATTTTCCTCATATGTTCCTTCAGCGGTTCCAACAGTATCCCAATTCCTGCACATTTCGCAACCTAGAGAACGGCCCCACGTCGCGGCAATCAAAAATTTTCAACCAAATGACTACCAGGAAAATATTGAACATGTGGACGCGAACGCCTCCGAGAAACACGGAACACTCTCCCTGGCTCTTCAACCAAAGTGCACTCATGACAACTAACGAGGATCACCAACTTCGCTACGAATACCATCAAACACCAAATACCGTCAAGAAAGAAGTGCCAATCCAGCACTGTGATGCGTGTTTGCTCCCCTCCCAGCGCTCGTCCCGGCCTGTAGCCTCGCCAGAAAAGGAGTTCCCGTTTTAGCACCACGATGCGAGTACCCCCCCCCCTCACGCCCCTTCCGGCGCGCCACGGGGCTGCGTCGATTTTCTCCCCCCTCACGCCCCGTCCGACGCGCCATGGGGCCTTAGATTTCCCCCCCCCTCCCGCCCCGTTCGACGCGCCATGGGGCTAATGTTTACCTCCCCCCCATGCCCTCCCGACGCGCCATGAGGCGGCGTTGATTGTTTCCCTCCCGCGCCCCTCCCGTCGCGGCTGCGAGCAGACGGCCCTCCCGCCGTTTTATTTTGTTGGTGCCCTCCCGCGCCCCTCCCGCCGCAGCTATGAGCACACGGCCCTCCCGCCGTGTTATTTGGTTGTTGCCCTCCCGCGCCCCTTCCGTCGCGGCTGTGGTCACACGGCCATTTCGCCATGTTCTGTGTCTCCACTCTCTCACGCTGCTGCGATGGTGTAGATGGAGCGTGCGCGGTGACCCGCGCGACTTTGGTGTCTTTCCCCCGCCTGTTCTTACAACGGCTCACGTGCCACATCCAGCTCCTCGTCATCGCTCGCAACTGCAACAGCCATGACTGCCGTCTCGCCCTTCGCCTCCTCCTCGTCCTTCGCCGACGGGCACTTGCTCTTATCGTGTCTATACCCGTCGCAGACTTCGCACTGGGTCAAGAAGTCGGCGATGGGGGTAGTGCACGAGAACGGCTGGTGCCCTCGCCTGTTGCACCGGTAGCACCAGCCCCTGCGGCGGCCGCCGTCACTGCGACCGTCTCCACCGCCGTTGCCGTTGCCATTGCCGTTATTGCCGCCGCTTCCGCCGCCGCCGCGTCCCCCGCGGCCGCGGTTGCGACCAGCTTTTCCGCCACCACCAGTATCGGTGCTCACGAGTAATCCCTGCTCAGACGCCTTGTGATTGTTGCGGTTGCCGTTCCGATGGCTCTTCCCCTGCCTGATGCTGGAGTGCTGTGAGCCCACCACTCTGATGACCTCTCCCCGGTCCAGAGCCGGGGCGGACTGCAGAGTCAGTTTGGCATGGTCGTACTCGGCCGGTAGGGCCGAAAGGAAGAGCGACAGCACGTACGAGGCCTCGACTTTGACCCCCCTTTCGTTCAGACGACTTGCGAGTTGTTCCATGGCGATCAGCGAGTCAGTCGGGTTTTTGTCGGCCGGCATTGCGAAGTTCTGAAACTTGCTGAGCAACTCCTGCGTGGCGACCTGCGATTACGGGTTGTGCACCTTGTCGAGTTCGTCCAACGCCTGCTTCGGCGTCACACATCTCCCGAAGATGGCCTTGTCTGGCTCCCTCACCAGGGCCGAGGACAGAAAGTGGAAAGCTTGGAGGCTGCGATGGATCTGTGCCTCGGTGTACCCCTCTGCCAGCAACGTAGCTTTGGGTTTATTCATGTCCCCGACGTCCGGCTGGCGTTCCGTGCCCCCTCGAACTGACCGTCCATGTCTACCGTTTTGGCAGCCAGGATAAAGGCCCTCCTCCACGAGTAGTATCCCTGACCGCCTTCGAGGCGCGGTGCGTGCACTGACACACGCATTTTGCTATACGGGTTCTGGTGAAAACCGTCTCCTTCTCCGACGAGTCCGCCAAAACCGCCAATACCACCGCCATATGTCTCGGTTGTCTCACCTTGGGGGAGCGATCCCCTGTCACGCCCGCCACCCGGCCCAACCGGCGGGTCTGAGGGCGGCGTGATTCTCTCGTTTTGCGGTGCCCCCTCCTGGGTATCGCGGGTGGACGTAGTGCCCGTGACGACAGCGCCCACCCCAGCGCCGCCGGACTCCCCCTCCTTCTCTAACTTTCCGAGGGCGGCTCGGAGCAGCCCTGCCAGCTGCTGTACCTCGTCCGTCAGGCCTGAAACTTTGCTCTCCAGGTTGTCAACCTTGCCCTGCGTACTAGTGGTGACGTCGGCAGCCTCTGATGCAACATCGGCGCCACTCATCTCCAACACGGGTTCCCTCGAGGGATACACTCTAGAGCCTTGTAAGTGTGTTGAAGATGATCGTATCACTTGTATTTAGGACAACACACACGATCAGGACGCGGCGGGAGAGAGAGAGTGCCACGACACAGCAAGCACTCCCGCAGGGTCGAGCCCCGTAGATCAACCATGAAACCAACCCAGGGGACAATCAATTCCTATCTTCGTAACCAATTCCTGCAGTCCCGTTGGAATATTCTCATCCGCTCATGCACACACGAACAGTGCCAACACCAAAATGAGGGTTTCGGAAAGATCTCGTCGAGGGCTTCTAGTATTGTTGTCGGGCTCTTTCCGCACACCCTTGGTTCCGGAGCAATCGAGTTTTGAAATTCGGTCTGCTACAGGGGGAGTGCCATCTCTCCGCCGCTTACTGATGTTGGAATACTTATTGTCCCTCTTTGTCTCGTTGTCGCTGGCATTGACCTACTGTCACAGTAGAAAAATATCAATAGCAAGTGTAGCCTGTGTGTTAAAGAGACAACCTTCCTTGGTGGCAAACCGACCCAAACAAGCGGATACAACATGGAATTGACACACGCGAGGCGGTCGCCTCGAAAACTGTCTAAAGTTGGGGTTGGCAATTCGCATCCCTGGGAGGTGTGTTTATTCTTCATAGCTGGTATCCCCGAAAACTTTCTAGGAGAGGGGTGGGCAGCTCGCATCCCTGCAAGATGTGTTTCCTCCACATTTCGAAAAAACGGCTACAACCAAGACGGTGCCGTATCTCTCTGAGACTTCTTCTCGAGTCAGCGGTTTGGATATGGCTAAAAGGGATGCCTCTGCCTGTAGGATTGCTGGCGAAGCTTTTCTATATCTCTTGGTGGACAGAGTTATCAGGGTGGGCAAGGCGTAACCATCCCCAACAGATGCCAACGACCGTTCGCACAGTCTTTGGTGCTTTTGGCTGGAGTATGCTCTTCTTGACATAGCATAGATCGTTCTTACCCCTGTCCGGTACCACGCACTCCCTGCTCTTGATGGTGCATTAGAGATTCACGGCAAAGAGAGCAATTTTCCGTGTTCACAAGCAACAAAACCCACACAAGTTTACTATAATACCTAGCAAAATTCATGCTGATGGGCGTTTCGTATCTGAGTTGATCGTAAAGCAACACCACGATTTGTGCGTACCACAAACAGGCGTATAGTGCCAGTGGTTTCGAATCTGGAGTGATGAGACAAGCACTAAGAGCACGTAGAGCTCAGTCACGACTGGTGGGTCTCGAGGTGGACGGCGTGAATTTTTGCGCGGGAGCACGAGCTGCTGTCACCTTTTCGAATCCTCAATTGCATACAGCTAGTACCCGCACCTAGGAGCCTCTTTTTTGGCCTAGCCTGGGGTTCGTAATAGTTCCTGTAGGTTATGGGACGAATGGCCGCCACGTAGGTTTATCTGTAGTGGTTCATTCCCGAGCTCACAATGGTGCTAAGTAGATTTCTCACCGAAAATGCTCCGACGCCCGATTTCTGGCGTGTCAAGCCCTACTCTGCGGGCACTATGATCTGTATACATACCGCGACGACAGGTGCAAGTTTAGGGCGTCTCCAGCGACGGCCTCGTGGGGATGCGGGAGAACACCTTTCTCGGCGACTTTTTCGCCTACGTTGGCTTCGTTCCACTCACCACCCAGAGGTACGCTAGTGAGGCACGACACACCGTGTGATATTGCCACCGTGTCGTTAAGCCGAAGCGGGAGTTTGGCTGCCGACGGCGTGTTGGCCCTTGCCCAGACTCGCTCCACGTAGTTTTCGTTTCCCGTCAACATGCATATTTTGTTGACACCACTGCCTGTCGAAGAACTGCTGTGCGCTCATGATTGACAATAAGATACGACTGTTGTTGGCCGCTTGCGCTCAACATCACGTTTGCTGATCCCCGCATGCATACGACGGTCATGGTTGCCAGCCACATGCGTGAGACGATGGTGAAGATGATGGTGACCCCCGCTCTCTCATAGCAGCCAGTGTTTTGGCGCGACTGTGACGAAGACGATGTGCTGGCAAGAGAGGGCGATTTCAGGATGCCCCCGGCAGAGAATCAGCTCGATGCGGGTCCATCGACCTGCACGTTCTGGTGTGCGGTTGCTCTGGGGGCGCTTGTGAAGGGGGGCCCCGCAACTTCGGTGAGCAGCACGCTAGGCAATCGTGACGGATGCCCCTGAACTTGAGAAGAAGTAGGCGAGAAATATCATCCAAGAGCCGGTGTTGGCCAGCATTTTGACATGTGGTACGCAAGAGCAAGCCCGTGGGGCGAAGAGGCGTCGTGTCCGTATGTTTCATGGCCTAACGCCGTCGCGTGCTTTCGCTTGAAACGGAAGCTTGAAAGGACGTTGTATTTCCGGTTCCGCTAATGACGCGAGTATCCCGGTATGCGTCGTCGAAGGTGGCGAGATCTTCCGAGCTGGCCAGAGATGCTGTGGAACGTCATTCGGGCCCTGTGACTACCGGAGTAGCAAAGTGAGCCCATTACTTGCAGGAGGAGGCATATAGCAATGCCGCCCGTTTGGGTGGCCCATTATCTTTGACGCGGACGGATTGGAGGAAATTTGGTTTTGCCGGAGTAACATACCATCTAGATATGCCACTATATATTTCTCGATTTCTTTCTACGTATTCACGACGTTCGTGACCTATCGGCTTTCATCTGCCCGCCTTCCGTGTACCTCCAGAGCCTGGGTAATTCTGGCCTACCTCTACCTCTTTCATGGAGACACGGTGAGATAACCTGGCAGTCCCGCTTGTCATACCCGACTTGCGCACGGTACCAAGTTGGATTGGTAGATTTGAGTGTGTATGTCTGCCTTTGAATTTTTATTTGTCGGCGTGCCTTCGCCGAAAGGCAATAAGGCTGTTTCAGACAAGCTACATGAAATGTGTGATCCCATGATGCGAGGTCTGATCCTAGACCAAAGGAAACAAGCCGTTTTCAGGCAATCTATCTATGTTATACGAAAATTGCGATTCTTTGACGCACGCGAAGCTCATCCTATCCATTGCTTGTCCTTTGCCACTCAGGATGTATTTCAAGAGTACATGGCACGTTCAGAAGCATTCTTCAGTGCTTCCGGGGCGTACGGCTTCACCGAGGATCTACCAGTGGTGAGTACTTGATTGTGGTTTGGTTTCCGGTGACACGTCCGTTGTGTTACAGTAGGTGGCACAATGTGCCACACCCCCTGCGCCGATTTTCAAACACGGATTACTCCACGACGAAGGCGATACATAAATCTTACGATACAGTTTCGGGAAGCTGTCGACGAGACGCCACCATTTTCGACACTTCCACTTTTTCTTTCTGCTGTAGAGATACCGAGCTTTTTGTGTCGGTCCAGGGTGTTTGGTATCATGTGTCACGTACGGTAGGTACATATCATCAGGGCGACTGCTGTTCTTGATGCTAAATGGTACCCTGTGACGATCATTTTTCGGCCAGTCTCAACAGGGAGCTGTTTGCGAGAGCAAATGTACACCAATCTCGTCTCAAACTACACGTAGATCGTCAACTGTCCTTTTCAATGGGTTATTTTTTCAAACTCCACCATGAGAAAGGGTAGACATTCTTCGTCGTGGCTTTGGGTGCAGACGACGATGGAATCGGTAGGTGTTGTTGAAGCGGACAAGGTTGAGATGACATTGGTCCAAAGACCCAGAGTTGTACGGTGTATTTGTGGCAGGGAAGACTCCTGGGGTATATATACCGAAAGAGTCGCCAACACAGCCCGCTGTACAATGGTTGCGAGCCTTTGACACCCTTCCTACGGACCCCGCCAATCCATTGCGTTCGGAAGCCGGACCATGACAGTTTTTGACCCTCCATGGAGCCTGAAGGTAACGCGATCATGAATCGAACCTTGTTTGGTGGCCAGGGATTTCCCGAGGTTGTCAGTCACAGGATGACCGTCCAGATGTTTTCTGGGGATGCAAGCACCGCGGAAGTGGAGTCGTTTTGCCGCCAACCACAAGTTCCCCCACAGGTTCGTGTGTGTGCGTGTGTGTGTTTATTATTAGCATCGACCGCGCTAACCGGCTGACCAATGAAAAGACGTCAGTCTTAGTGCAGTTGAAAACACAAAACACGTCTATCTGCCATGAACTGGGACCCCGTGAGGGGGCAGCATGGGGGAGGCTAAACTATCCTTCGGATCAAAGACAGAAACAACAGCAACAGAAGAAAACTGGACGCGTCTACCAAGGCTATTACCTTGTACTCTAGTTCGTTTAGGAACACTTTCACCATTATCCTCCTTGTTTTCGCTACCATCATTCTGATCCTCATTTTGACAAGAACCTCTGGGCAGCCCTCCCCTAGCCCTACGTTTCTTGTCATGGGGAAGGTCATCTGGCTCATACCCTTTGCTCTCTTCCACTCCTCCATGTTTTCCTCCCTTATCGTCGTCTTCGCCCTCCTTTCTTCCCTTTCCCTTCCCTTCGTCTCCGTCACTCCCAAAAGAATTACTATCGTTACTATCGTTGTCGCAGAGATCCCAACCGATTGGTCTTGGCGGAAGTTGGTCGATCAGTAGTCCATGACGTGTGTGTGTGTATGTGCGTACTTTTGTTTTCTTAATGATACGCAACTCCATGTGTGTTTTGGGTGTTGCCACGACTATGGTAACTGGCTGACCGGTGACAGAATTTCAGTCTTTCTACGTCACAAGAAAGCAAACACATGGTCTAGTGATCAATAGCAGATCCCCCGGAACAGGGGTGGTGAAGCAAGCTAAAGGCGACCGGGTTAAGTCTGCAATCACCAAGCACTGGGCTAAGCCTCAACACCTGTGGTGTGGGACCACAACGTATTTGGACACATGTCTTTTTTTTCAGGTTCGCCTACTGTATACGACATAAGTCATCAAACCACAGGGATAATGCTTCCCTGTAGAAGAGATTGTTGCCTGGTGCTGTATTCTATGCGTTGGGGGGTGTTCTCGGGTAGCCCGGGTGATAAAGTGCAAGTCCCGGCAGGTATGAATAGTGTGTAGCCAGGGGGTGCGATAGCACTGGCGTGCACTTGCAGGGAGCGAAGGGGCACTGTGGACCGTGTTGCCGGTGCTTGCAATGGATTACGTACCGTAACTGCTGCCACATGTGTGTAGGGCGCGTTATGTTGAGGGGGTATGATACCGCTTGCCGGGAGTACCGTACTACGCCGCACTTCCAGAGTGTGGTACTGGGCGTTCCTACCGAGGTGCTTACAAAGTCGTGTGGAAATGAGGTCCCCCCGATCACATTACCCCGGCGATGACAGGCATCCACAAAAGGGATAATGCCAAGAGGCGCGGGACAAAAATAGTTGATTGGTGTGGATTAAAGGCCCATGAGGTAATTCCCACGCGTTCAGAGTGTATGTTGCGTGCTTTCCCTGCTGAGCCCCCTCGTTTGAGATCCTAGTACGTTAGCACTGGGTGTTGCGTGATGTGGGGGGTGTCTTACGTTATTTTGGCGTGTTATCTTGTGTCGTATTCGGCAATGATACGAAAAATTTTACGCCGTATGAGGTATAGGTTTTCTTCCAACCCACGGTACGTTTCAGGCATGGGTAGGAAAACAGTGAAGACGATCGAGCGTAGGCGTCGGTGTAAGAAGAATGCCCGGCAGTAAAAGCATGCTGCCCTTCCGTTCCCTCATTCTCATCGCTGGCTGCCCAGTTGAATACAGCAGCATGCGAGACCGAGCTGTACGCATACATGAAGAAGGCGCACCGAGAGTTCGAGCAAGCTGTCTACCGAGTGGCGTACCTTGAGAGCTCTGACGCCGGCGGGCTACCGCTCGAAAACTAGGCCAGCATCCGCACAGCGCGTAGCTCTCGAGTACCCGAAGCGTCGATGGCAGTGGTAGACACGATGGCTTCGAGGATCAACAACCATTCGTGCGACTTCGAACGGTTAGAAGATGTGGTCGATCGTTGAGAAAAATCGGATTCTTTGTCAACTACTGTTCGGGTTTTGCAAGACGATTGGACCGAAACGCCACGGTTGACTCCTTGTTGTGAACACAACACGGGTCCTCAGTAAAGGAATAACAGAGGCTAAACGTTTCACCAAACATAAGAATATTGGGTGTAGACACGCGCACCTCAGCGGCGGATACTACACGAAACTCCACAAATGTCGCTGTATAACAACCTTTATCGTCGAAATACGAAACTGACGCTCGACCTGATATTGACGTTTCTTAGGTCCACGCCCATACAGTGTTTCACGTATTTTGTTAATGGTTCCCGGAAAACCACGCAGCACGTGTGATGCCTGCGCGATTCGTCAATAGTTCGGTTCTGGTCACCGTCACAAGGCACACGTGAAAAGATCACGTCATATACCCCAAACATGCCCACATACCACAGTCGAGCACGCTGGTGGCTCCTGCTGAATCATTCGCACTACTTCGCGCATTTTTTTGTGTTTGCACGTGTTGCCGACCTCGACGGTGAGCAGACCCTTGATTCGCCAAGGGATCGGCGGCTTGATCATCAACGGGTGAGCTGGGAGTATATATCTGCTGCCGGTGTTCCTCGCCTATCGCCTGCTGTTGGCCCGACTATTCGAGCTTCGAAATGACCCTGATATACGTCTATCGCCAAGCAAACGTTGCTTGGAGGTGTTTCGCGGGCATGAATCCCCGTGTGTTTCACCACAAAATAGCTTTCCTATGTTCGTGACGGACGGTTTTGAGGTTGAGAATGTTGAGCGCCCTGGGTGGATGAACGGAAGCACACCTTTTACTTAACGCCGAACGACTCCCAACCTGCTCTGTCCCACGCACCAGGACCCTTGTTTTCGAGAAGGTGGCGAAGGGAGACTTGAACGGAGAGTTGACATCTCGACGTTGATTGGTTGTGCTGATGCTCTGTTTCTCTAGGGCGGGCTTGTGGTCTCTCCGATCTGGTCTCTAGTCAGAATATCCGAAGCAGCCCTGGCTTCATTTAAGAGATGACCATCTTGCATTTTTTCCCTCTTTGCTTCGACCCGCATCCCGCTCTCGATTGTTTTTTGTACGAAAACTGCGCGCCTGGGCGAGAAAAGCTGTAGTACGCCAAACTTGTCGACTCACCTTCGAAATGTCTCAGCCAGTCCTTGGCGGAACGTGCAGGCCATCCTCTACCCTGACGGGGATGACTTATCACTAGGGTGTGCATGTACACATTTATGTGAACTGTTGTACCTTGGATCTTTCATGTTATCCCTTTGCCCCTCTGTTTGTCCCTGCTTTCTAAACGTCAGCCGTCATTGCAGCGGTGACCATGTCTCGAGCAACATTTTTGGAGGCAGGGATGCTGGTGGTGTCGACCTTCTGCTGGGCGAAGGGCCGGTGTTTGAGTCGGAGACGGTCACAAGCCAACCTTCGTACGACCTTGCCGAACACACTTGCGGAAGCCCGCTACGCCTCTGTACCAAAACCATGTCCTACAGCGGGGTGTAGGTCGAAAGGTCATGTCCGGCTCGAAGTCTTTAAGGTTGCTTGGTTAGGGCGCGCCGGGTACCGTTCACGAGGGAGTTTGTCACGGGGCGTGGTGTACCGCACCAACCCCGTACAGGGCAAGGAAACGTAAAAATCATTTTTGTTGTTTAGTAGAATTCTTGACGTTCAGCGAGGAAAGACGTGTTGGTTGCATCCATCCCCGTGGCTGGTTGTGCCACGTCAAGAGCCGGGCACAGAACGTTCTCTTCCAGATATTTGCAATTGGGTCGCGTGGTCAAAACGTCGCTTTGCGGTCGCCAACCAACGTTATGATTTGTGCTGTTATGTCGTGCTTCAATATGTCGGCTCGGGAAGCGTGAGTTTCTCAATACTATTTTCGGTGCACACCCCGATTCGCTTCTGTTATCTACAGTAGTACCCGATATTTGTTTGTTCTTTTTGTTGTCTACCGGCTGACATGGTAAAATAACCCTTATGCTCATAACACGTGTCCGATCACTGTTGGCTGTGCCAGTTCGTGTTCCAATTCTGCTCTGTTGTAGAACACAACATTATCACTGTTTCCAGTGATGTGAGCTGTCGGCTTGTCATGACTCTCCCACGTGGAGTATTCATGACAAGAGAGATAGGCGCCCGAACACTGAAAGCACGTGTGTTTGGGCCAGTGAGGGAATTGCATTTGAGACAACCAAAGCGCGATCTCGCGATCACGCACCCACTAAACAAAACCAAAAGGCCATGCAATGCCTCTTCAAGGGCTACACGGTGTCCTTGTGCTCCCACGAGCCGACTGCTCCTGGGCGCAGTTACTTCTTCTTCTTCTTCTTCCTCCTCCGCCTCTCGCTCGTCTTCCACGGTTCTGAAGATGCATGGACGCCGTCGTTCGTCCCCGGCAGTGGCCGCTGCGCGTCGTTACGGTTCGCAGCCGCCAGAGAAGCTGGCGAGGATGCGGGGGCGGCGGCGGCGGCGGCGGCGGAGCTGTCCTGTGGGTTCGACGTGGCGGCTTCCACCTGCTTAGTAGGCGTTTCGTTGTGTTCACGTACGTCCAGGCCGGCCGCCGGAGGTAGACATGCACGTGCACGTTGTTCAAAAAAGCAAGCAACGAGCGACAAACGCAGTTCGAGCGGAGATGTTTTCAATCACGGCGGCGTTGCGTTCTCTTTCGCATTGTGCTGTGCCATGTGGTCTATCGAGAGCCAGGGGAATATTCGCCTACGACGCGGGGGCAGAGGTTGCACTGCAACTTTCTTTGGCAAAGCGTACATCTGAGGGTTGCAGTAGCCGACATGCCGGGGAGGCCGTGGAAGTTGTGTGCTCCTCAAACCACATTGTGCGGGGTGCTCTTCGCAACCTCAAGTACAGCATCTCGAGGGGATAGACAGGGCAGGTGCATGCATGTTTCGGCAGGAAATCGAAGAAAGCAGCATCTACCGGCGCCGAGTTCACCCGTAAGGACATACACTCACCTTCCGTGCCTCCGCCATGAGCAGTTCTAGCTCGTCGGGGTCAATTGCACCACCGATGCCCATCGCGTTCTCTCGCTGCCAGCGAGAGCCCTCCCGAAGCTCGGCAGAGGCGACAGCGTCCCCTTCGCTCAGGTCCAAGCCGAACGTGGAGGCGAGGGCGTTGGCCAGAGCCCCGGACTGAACGTTCACGTTGTAGTGCGGGCAAGAGGCCTTCCACACCAACATGCCGGCGATGCTGGTGTGGTTCGGGCGACCCTGGGCCTCCGCGGCTTCGGTCGCAATACTAGCGTACGTGTCCGTCAGGTCCTGTTTTGGGGTGTGTGGGTAAGGTGAGGGGGTGAGGCGATTCGTCTTGACTAAGAACGTTGGGTAAACTGCTAATGGGGACGAAACGCATACACAGATCCTCAATCAAGTGCATCCGTGAACAAAGCATACTCTTTTTTTTTTTTTCCGGCAACTTACGTTCTGTATGTATCCGCGGAGTTCTGCCTTGATTGATTGCTACTTGTTCCAGGTGCTTGTGTTCGCCTATGGCGGCACGGCACGAAGACCTTCACCTCTTGGCACCGCTGCCACCACTACCACCAACAGCAACGAGAGCAATACGTGCACCACCGGTCACACCCAAACAGTATCAACGTCCGCAACAACAGCAACAGCAACTCACCGTTCTGTTGGCGTGGCCGTTGTTGCCCATGTCCTCCATTGCCATCCCGACAATGTAGCCCAAGCTACAGGCGGGGCGCATGATGTCTTGCGGCACGTAAGGCGGCAGCGTAGAGGGGGGGTGGTGGGCGTCTTCCACGGCGTCTCGGGCGCTTTTCATCAGCGTAAGCTGGAGCCCAACATCGAACTCCATAGACTGGTGGAGGGTGGCCACGATGTCCTGTGCCCGGTTCGGTTAAAGGAGAATTGGGGTAGAACAGCAACGTAAATAGCTGATGAAAACGTCACCTTCGTTTCGAAACAATGCAGTCTAGGCAGGATGATCTCAACGCCGATATTTTCTTCGGGCGTTTATCCTGGCGAAAGGGAACATATATTTGCACGCTTGATGTGTACTCTTCTCACCATGTTCGGGAAGCCGTTGCGGTTAGCCCACGACACGTCGAACGCGCGAGCCACGATGGCCAGCCCCCGCTTCAGATGAAGCCCCAGGGAGTCTTCGTTGCATCCTCCCTCTACGGTCCCCGTTGCCAAACCGCGCACGTCGCTGAGGATCTCGACGATGCGTACAGCCTGCTTGATGCCGAAGTCGTCGTCACCGTCGTCGTTCTCGGGGAAGCTGGCGTGGTACCCCCAGCACTTCTGCGTGGTGATGAGGAAGAGGAACACGGCCTCGACGTACCGCTGCAATGTAGTGGGAGGGCCAAGGTGCACGTGGGGGGGGGGGGGGGGGGGGGGGGATCCTAAACCGGGGTGGCCGAATCCTTTTGACCTTTGCCCCCCCCCCCCACAAAAGCGGGGGGGGAGCCCCCGGGGTTTTCCCGGGACAGGGTTTTCCATTACCCAGGGGGGAAGGCCCGGGGGGGTTTTGGG
>FN649755.1:554136-684976 GCA_000310025.1 Ectocarpus siliculosus
AGGGGGGGGTTTTTTTTAAAAAGTGGTGCCAAGGAGAGAAAAACCCAAACCCGAGGGGCAAACCCCGGGGGGGGGGGCTTGTTTTACAACGTCGTTCCCAAGGGAGGAAAACCCAAACCCGGATGGCAAACAAGGGCCGGGGGGGGGGGGGGGGCGTACTCATTTGTTGCTTGCCTTAGTCATTTGACCATTGACCACGCGTCCCTTTCGAGACGGAGCACTCGCGACGCTCGGTCCGTCTATTGTGGCGGCTGTACTGGGGATGATACATATTTACGATAGTTATCATACGTGGGAAATACGACGCTGAAGAAATCAAGTGTCGCCACTCAATTTAAGTACTTCGTTCGGATAAGCCCAGCTAAAAGCTGGGTTGTTGCGTGGCGAAGAAGACATGTCAATATGTCCAACAACTGCCACCCTAGTCCAGCCAAACGTTCCCCTTCAGCTCAGCTGATAGAATATTCCATATACATACTCCTGTAGCTCCTCAAGGACGCCATACATTTCTGAAGGTAAACGTGAGCACGACGACAAAGAAAAACAAACTGCACCTGGTAGTGTGGCGGAACATGAACTAGTGCCCCATCCTGGGCAAACCCGCGCAGGAGCTTGATGATCAGCTCCCGGAGTCGTTTCGGGCACTGGACAGCCCACAGGATGGTCACCAGAAACCAACTGCTCTGGTAGCAATTCCCGCAGTTGTCGATGGTGATGATGACCGATTTGTCGCTCCATGCCTGGACGCCCTCGACCAGTGGCTTGGTGTGGGTGGCCATCTTTTCGTAGCCGGCCAGTCGGTGTTGCTGATTTTTCCGACGTCGAATAGAACAGAAACGAAAAAGGAGTGCGAAATGAAACGAGTGCCCCAGCGGTAGAGACATAAGAAGAAGTAGGCAGCAGGCGTCGAGGTTGGAAGTAATACACTTGGCGGTTGAGGCCAGCGGAAAAGACCTTTTGGTCACTACTATGTTTGCAACGTGAGCCACGTCTTGCATCCGCCGTTTCATATATTTCTGGATCATTGACACACATGGAAAACCCCATGCATGCTTCAACTAAACCAGGACTAAAATACGTCAATACATGACTCTGGCCCTACCCACCTGGACTTTGCTCGAAGTCGCAGAAGTCTCGTTTACATCCGCGTTGAACGTCGGCGTTTCCCTCTGCCCTGTCTCTTCCGCTGTCCTCCTGCTGTGAAACAACGGGGGAACGACGGAAGGAACTGAACGAGGGCGTATTGACGATGGGGTGCCTACCTAGCGCACGAAAACGAGTACCAGGTACCTGGTATACCGGATTGAACTTGAGAGTGCATGAACGGGGCGAACAACAAGAGGGGTACGTGGAGGAACGAAAGCTTTGTAGACGCTAATAGCGGTAGTAGGTGACTGAGTGACATGCCCCCGGAGTGTAAGCGAACGAGTGGTCACCGATACCCAGCGTCAGTCCATCGATATTTGGCTCCTACAGTAACTCGATGTAGAGTCGTCGACACGAGTGGCGGGGAGACGATTGAGACGCACATTTCGTCCAGCTCGGCTCGGAGGTGTCCCTCGCGAAGCGCTGATGCATCCAGATCTTTCTCCAGTCTCTCGATTTTGCTGACGGCAATCGCCCCCCTCTCCCCCTCGGTTCTATCAGGGCAAACGAAGGATGGGGGTGTTGAAAGGCCGCTGACGTGTGAGTTGGACTGTGGGTGCTGGCAGTCAAACCCGGGGGTCGAAAAATAGGGTGGACATCCGATTCGAATAGGTATTGAGGGATGGTTTGAAACCTATACGCAGGCCATTAGCAACGCGAGGGGTTGATCTCGATTTCGCGTGCGTACGTTCAAGAAGATCACTATCGAAAGAATCGTGGAGATGAGCTTTCTGGAGACGACGATGCCGACAAAATAGAGGAGCGCAGCCAAAAATACACCTCGACCGAGTGCTACTATCTACGTGTGAGCACTGATGATGAACAAACGACGGTGATCGGGACGCCAACACCCACCTCTTGATCTCCTCAACCTGACGCTCGGCGACCGTAGCCCGCTGCGTCCACGCGGCCTTCTCTTCGTCGCTGGTAGCCAGCTCCTCGCGCACCGCAGCCAACCTGGCCTGGTTCTGCTCGCTCAGACGGACGGCAGCCAGTTGCTGTTCTTCCTGCAGCTGCGCTGCCGCTATCGCCGCCGCCTCTCGCTCTCTATTATTGTGGTGGAGCACGAAAGCAATGTGAGGGCATTGCGGGGGGCTGTGGCACAGCATCAAACAATCTCGACCGAGTGCTATTGTCTACGCGTCTAGCTTAGAATGCGAAATGAAGGAATGATCGGGACACCAACACCCACCTCTTGATCTCCTCAACCTGACGCTCGGCGACCGTAGCCCGCTGCGTCCACGCGGCCTTCTCGTCGTCGCTAGTAGCCAGCTCCTCGCGCACTGCAGCCAACCTGGCCTGGTTCTGCTCGCTCAGACGGACGGCAGCCAGTTGCTGTTCTTCTTGCAGCTGCGCTGCCGCTATCGCCGCCGCCTCTCGCTCTCTATTATTGTGGTGGAGCACGAAAGCAATGTGAGGGCATTGCGGGGGGCTGTGGCACAGCATCAAACAATCTCGACCGAGTGCTATTGTCTACGCGTCTAGCTTAGAATGCGAAATGAATGAATGATCGGGACACCAACACCCACCTCTTGATCTCCTCAACCTGACGCTCGGCGACCGTAGCCCGCTGCGTCCACGCGGCCTTCTCGTCGTCGCTGGTAGCCAGCTCCTCGCGCACTGCAGCCAACCTGGCCAGGTTCTGCTCGCTCAGACGGACGGCAGCCAGTTGCTGTTCTTCCTGCAGCTGCGCTGCCACTATCGCCGCCGCCTCTCGCTCCCTATTATTGCGGAGGAGCACGAAAGCAATGTGAGGGCAATTGCGGGGGGCTGTGACACAGCATCAAACAATCTCGACCGAGTGCTATTGTCTACGCGTCTAGCTTAGAATCGAAATGAATGAATGATCGGGACACCAACACCCACACCTGTTAATCTCCTCAACCTGACGCTCGGCCACCGTAGCCCGCTGCGACCACACGGCCTTCTCGTCGTCGCTGGTAGCCAGCTCCTCGCGCACTGCAGCCAACCTGGCCTGGTTCTGCTCGCTCAGACGGACAGCAGCCAGTTGGTGTTCTTCCTGCAGCTGCGTTGCCACTATCGCCGCCGCCTCTCGCTCCCTATTGTTGCGGTCGAGCACACAGAGGGCAGAGAAAGAGAGGTTACGGCACAGGAGCAAAGAGTCTCGAGTGCTGTTGCCTATGCGTGGCACTTTGCATGTGAGCGGCGAGCAGTTGAGGCACTACTATAGCACACGCACCTGCGCATTTCCTCGACAGTGCGCTCTGCGGCTGCAGCTTGTTCCACCAACACCTCATTGTCCCTGTTTCTGGTGGCGAGCAGCTCGTGCGCTCGATCCAGGTTCTCCTGATGCTGCTGATGCTCGGAAGCCAGTTCTGCCTGTAGCCTCCGCTGCATTGCCGCGACCTGGTTTCTGTGTTGTTCGGGTGCAGCACGAAGAAGGCACAAGAAGGGGAAATAGGAGAGGTTGGGGCACAGGGGCGAGAATCGCTAAATATTGTGTCTGGCCTTAAATCAAGTGCATGATGAACTCTTTGTCGATTATTGGCGGACCACCTTGCTTGCTGTGGTTTAACCATTGCCTCAGTTCCAAAGGTTGGCCATCGGTGCTCCTCATCTAACGTCCGCAATTACCCCGAATATGTGTGTGTTCTTCGTCAAGATCAGCTCTAGCAAAATTGAGGACGTCGTGCGCCTCAATCTCCCACCAGTACGGATTTTTGATGGTACTTAGCAGAGGGAGATCGGGACGGTTTTTCTTGTAAAGGCAAGAAAAAGAACAACACCAAGAATAACCACAACAGCAATAAGAACAACTATATGCTACGCGCACCATTGGCTCTGTCACGATGCATAACCGCCATCGTGAGGTGACAAACTCCCCAACAATCAGACGCTGCAACGCGCACACCTGTGCCCCTCCCGCTGAGCTTCCACGGCCCCTTCGAAAACGACGCGCTGTCGCTGCTCTTCGTCGAGTCGGTCCAAAACCTCTTGGTTGACACCCTCAAGCAGATGAACCTTCTGCTTAAGAAAATGAAAAGTTCGAGCAACGCCCAAGAGATGTCCCGACTTCAGAGCGTCTCGTGCAAGAAAAGTGTTGGAGTTATTCGCATCTGTCGGAACTACATATAGTAGCGGTCTTGGCAGTTAATCTTGGGGCGTGACTTCAAAAAGCGACGTATCTGTAGTTCCCCCACGGTGAAAGTGAAGCCAGCGATATCTACAATCCGCACCCGCGCAGACAGCTAAAACAAGTTCAATAACAACACAGCGAGCCGCATCATAAACACGGCCACTCGCTGCGTTGAACCCGTCAACACTTAGCACTCAACGCAAACTAGAGACGAACCACAGTCCAACCATATATTGGGAGCTTGTTAAAGCAGGGGGACCCGGAAGGGTAGACTGTGTTTATTCTCCGGGGTATGTACCCTCAGAGACCCTTCACCACCCTGACCTGGGCATGATCCCTCTGTTGGTCACGTGAGTGGTGGCTGGCCAGCGCCAGTGCGTCCTGGTTACGTCATTGTTCAACCCGAGGGTAAGGACGGAATGGCGGGAAGGGTGAGGTGTTGACCTTGATTACCCAACAATTACAATTGGATCTTGCGTGAAAGGTTGGAGCTCCAGCAGACACTCTATTTCCTTACCCGCACCAACGCTCTCCAAGCCCAGGTCAAAATGGCAAAATTTTCGCCACACCACCTCAGCTCTCTCTCAGAGCGGGAGAAAATCGTGACACGCACACACACACCTCTGCGAGCTTGCGCTGGTCCCGAAGCGTCGATACCTCCCCATCAAGACGCTCGTTCAACAACCGCAGTGTCGAATTCTCTTCCTCCAACGTGACCATGCGCTCGTTCTAGAAACGCATTACAGCAGGACGGCGCACACATGGATGAGAAACGAGCGTGAGAGGAAGTGGAAAACTGTCAACAGCATCGATCATGAACATCGGAAATCGATTTCGCTGGAGCAATGGAAAATTACCAGATTCCGCACTCGTTGATAAACGTCACCGTCTGGTCTTGCCGCACCTCCTCTGCAGCCTCTTGCGCGGCGGCGGCGGCGGCGGCATCTTGTTCGCCTTCGGCGTCCTCATCAGCGCCGTCCTCGTCACAAACTTGGTCTTGAAGGAACCGGCCGCCGCGTCTCCAACTTGTGTGAGCAACGGATATCAAGCATCATTCACATTGTTGAGGGAATGTCGTCATGATCATGGCGTACACGTTGCCTGGACATCAAAAGTGATTCACGCTCCAAGAAGGAAAAATGAAAATGCCTATCCATAGGCTAGACTATATAGAATGACGTCATAGTTGTAGGAAAATCCAACGCTGTTGTCGTTCGGTTACAAAAAACTCAGTCTACAGCAGTAGTCTATGTTTCAAATACAAATTCTTCGGTTACAAAAGTCTTGTTTCGAGTACCACATCATGATGATTTTATCAACACACGTGTGCATCAGGGTTACCTGTAGTACTGAAAAAATGGCCAAACGAGAGAACTACTGTAGTATGTACATACCGCTTCACCAAGACCATGGCGACCACGGTGACGATGAACACCGCCGCTTCGTCGGTTCCGAGCATCTTCGAGGAAAGGAAAGACGACGAGCAGTCCTCCTCGAGCATCAAGCAGACAACGTCCCGATGGCGTTGGGCTCTGGGGCGGCGGGCGTGGTATGTTCAAGCGTGATAGCGGGGAGAGAAGACGCGTCGTTACCCACGATATGTACGCAATAAAGGCTCGCATATATACTGCCGCAGCACTGAACTGCCCAAGCATCGACCTCCTCAAGACACAAATGCCTTGAGGAGCTTTTGGAAGTCAATATTTCGCATATTTTGCCATGCGTAGCTTTTCGGTACCGAATGGACCTACCAATGACGGCACTCACATCTCAACCGGCGTGCGCAAGATGCTGGCGCCGGCAGTCTTGAGCCATCCCAGGGTACGACCGAATACACCCATGTTGTCAACAATAGTAGCGGTTTGGCTGCAGTTGCTGATGGAGCGGTGTGAAATGGTTGTGTGTAGGAGGTGATGTAGACTCGCAAAAAAAACTTTGATTGATTGATGGCTTTTTTTTTGTTCTTTTGGAGCAAAGTTTGTTGTCAGAGACGGAATCAAGTGCCGTTTCGTTGTAACCGATAGAGTTTGCAACGCATCATACTCTAATCAGCATTGGAAAACCAGAGAAGAAAAGTGGAAGGATTTCGCGTGCCCCCCAACACTTCTCTGGACGCCAGCAGAGAGAGCGCACGTGGTGCTGTATGCTGTACGGGGTCGTCACGCTTGCGAGCGTGAAAGAGGACCATGGAGTACGTGAGCACGCCAGAGAATGGAGGAGCTGGCCAATATATGGGTAGACATTTTACATGTAGAAAGAAATGTGTAGTACAGTAGCCTTCCCGCTCACCCATCCATCCATCCCGTTGCACGAGGTACTTCCGAAGTTGGGCGAACGGAAACTAAACTGGTTACCATGTCCTACAGTAATGTACCAGTGGTGCTTTGGTTGTTTTTTTTCATTTACCATTGGGGTTTGTTGTGTGTGCCGTACAACTGCATGTAGTTGGATGGTCAAGTATCATTTGGGGACTTGGTCATTCTACGGTAGCAGTAGCCAGATAATATCCCCGGGCTGGATATATATATTGGCTTGTGAGCAGAGGGAGAGAGTTCTTGAGGGAGAATCATGCGCGAGGTTTGTGTGTTGCTTGCACTGGTTCCTTCTCTCTCAGACTTTGTGACTTAGGCGCCGACATGACGAAGCAACTCGAAATCAGAATACCAAACAAACCGGACACTTTGGGTTTGAAGTAGAACGCCTCAGCACCATTTGCCACGCATGTATCATCAAACGAAGGGGCCGAATCCAACTCTATTTGAAAAATGGAGTTTAACCGTGCATGGAAGTCGAAATTGATTCCCATGGAAGTTGGTACCTGCTTCCATGGAGGAAGTGGGAAGTCACTCTGTCACTTCCTCCACGAAATTCGATATCGACTTCCATGGAAATTAGAGGTCCATGGAAGTCAATTATACATATTCCGTGGAATGAATCTGTTCGTTCGTCTGTTTCGGGTTCCGTCTTCCATGATGCTTCCACGGAAGCGGTAAGCAACTCCTATGGAAGTAAATCCGTTCTATACAAGTAGAATCACGCGATATCAACCAAGCGTTGCTTCCATGGAAGTCACATTTCGGACTTTCCACATAAGCACGACGAGATTCCATGGAAACGGAGGCTCTTTGCTTGACCGGGTTTCTGCTACTTCAATGGAAGAAGGAAAATTTCCTAGAAAAAATCCAACTTCTATGAAAGTGGGTGACAGAGGCAGGTGGAAACCACCTTCTGCGAAAGTACCGACATTTCCATGAAAGCACCTGCCACGAAGAAAGCGTCTGGACATTAACATGTGGTCATTCCAGCTTCCTTACCCTAACCCCAACGCTAGCCCACGCAACTTTCACCAAACTGTCTGCAGTCATTCCAGCTTCCCTACCTTAACCCTACCCTAACCTTAGTCCTAACCCTCACCCTACCTTTGAAATGACCATGGAACCTAACCCGGAGGCTTTGAAATTCCATGGAAGCAGACCTGTACCTGTTTTGAATATCTTCCATGGAAGTCTAAGCTTCGAATTTCATGAAAGAAAGCTATTCCACTTCCACGGGATTTCCTTGGGACTTTCGTGGAAGGTAACTTCTCCCATAGAAAGAAGAAGTGGCACATCGACTTGTATATGATCTCTTTTGTTTAATGGAGGAAGTGGATATCGCTTCCAAGGAATTGTCGTCCTTCCATGGAAATACAGAACGTTCGGTTAGCTTCTATGGAAGTGACATCAGCTTCCTCCATGAAAGCAGATCCGACTTCTTCCATGGAAGCGATACACAATGGTCGAATATTATAGGAGATCGTGCAGAGGAAATGCGACCAAGCGCCGATACCGATTGTCTGCTGTACACCCGCTTTGATTGTTTCAGCTGGCAATGTGCTTCGAAGCACCACGCACGGTCGGTCGTCCTCGGCACACGTACATATGAGAGACCGTTAACCACAATAACGTTGCAAAGGCAAGAGGAATGTACAGTAGTAGTTGTTTTGTGGCCGTTGTCGCGTGCAGCCTGTTGGGCAGTCGGAGCCCCCCAGCAGACAGGCATCAAGAGATCAACTCATTTTGTCACAACCTACACGCATCATGAACTCTCCAGACCTACCGAAGACATCAACGAACTGCAGCACCAGCACCAGCAATAACAGTAGTATGTTTGCAACAGTGAATTATATCCGATGTTTCTGTGAACACCCCCGCTTAGGGGGTGAGACCATCAATTACGAGACGAAGAACGGACAGCACCCCCCAAGCCCCTGCCAAGGTTGACAGGTGTGCGAGGGGCGGGGCGGAACCGCGAAAAGCTTCTCCGGCTGTACCGCTCTCCAGCGCATTTATTATTTCTCCTCCTGTGGTGCCCGCGAATAAGAGTAAAACCTCGAGAAAAAGGCTCAGTCAGATGCTGGCGATAGACAGACAGGATAATTGACTCGTGAGAAAATCAGCCGTTGATCCAGTTCTGAACTCAATCAAATGATCGATATGCTCGGCGGTGGTGGTGACGAAATTTGAAACGGAGGCCGGACCCCAAATATATATGTTCTACTTCAAGAGGTGTTGATTTACTTACTGCGTAGGAGAGGGCGCTGTCGATAGCTACATACCCTCGACCACACCGTCAAACACCATACTTCCTCTGTATCGTAAGTCTGTGCCGTTATGGGCGCTCAGTCGTTGGGGTACTTAAACGTTGACGTCGAGCCTTTGACCGGGTGCGCTAGAAAGGCAAAGAGCATACGAAGATGCAAAAAAATCGAAGACCGTGCTACACACTAAAATTACGTCAAAATATGCCCATTTTGGCCGTATTTCGGTATAAATTATTTAGAATTTTACGACTTGCACAGCAGAACACACCGGGGTAAGAAAGCTACAGAAGGAAGGGAGGTTGGAGAGGGTGGTGAAATACGATAAGGATGCTATTGAGAAGGCTTGCGCCTGGATGGCATCGAGTCCCAGCGACAGCGAGGACGACTATATAATCGAGTTTTTCCTTTTCTTTTCCCCCGACAGCAACAGACACTTTTTTTACCCCACAGTGTCTTGGTTTTAGTGTGGGAACCCCAAGTGTCTTGATTTAAATGTGGAACCAAAATTGTCTTGGTTTTTGTGTGGGGTCACGATTACACTGGTTTGAGTATTGGCGACGCGGCACGTATCGTTGAGTAGGAGGGGTGGGTTGGGTTCGGGCACTACTACTGTTGCTTGTTGCCCCGCAAGTGTCTCGTTTCTTGTGTGGGGCCTCCAAGTGTCTTGGTCTTCGTGTGGAACTCCCAAGTGTCATGATTTGAGTGTGGGGGGTCACTATTATTATGGGGGGCGCGTTTGGCTGATGGAGTACAGAAGGGGGGTTATCTTTTGGGTGGGGATGATTCTTGAGTTTTTTTCGGGCGGGACAGACAGGCGTTTAGCCCCACCCACCCCCTACCTGGAAAAGGGCAAAATATGGCCGTTTTTAGGCCATCTTAATGTTTTCCCGCCGTTCAGCCGCATGGTTCAAGCACCGACAAAAAAAAAAGGTTTTCTTGCTAAAAAAACGCCGGAGAATTTGGAGAAATCAACGAAAAAATCGGAAAACAGATCGGACACCGTTAAGGGGGCGCAAAAACATCACGGCATAGACTTATGACACAGAGGAAGAAGTACATAGAGAGTGGTGGTTTCGTGCCTGCTTTACGGAGTGCTTGCCTTCTACCTAGTATCTGCCGATGGTACATAGGTTCTATTTGGAACGGACGGTAGGACGGTCGAACCACATTATTATTCCCGAACACGAACAATCAATCGTGATAATATTTGTGCACACTATAGATGCTGCAGAATGTACCCCAAAATACCACATGTTGTCGAGACGGGGTTTGTTCGGGTCAGCAGGTTCATCAACTGATTATATCACCCAAAGACCATACCCTCTCCGTGCCTTCGGTGTCTGAATCAAATCGCAGCCAGTCCTCTCAGTACCCTCTTCACAAACACGCCATTTTTTCGCACGATCTCCTTGGGTCGCACGTCGCGGAGTTATTGCCGTTGGTGCTATGAATGCTGTATCCTGCTGCTCTCTCAACTACTCGGGCAGTTTTTTCATGGCTTCCTGAATAGCAATGGCTAAGGCTATAGCTACTACCGCTATTGACAACATATACTGCTCGCAGTTTGACATCGCCTCTTGTCTCACCTGCCCCGCGGCGCGCAAAGTGTGAGAGGTGAGTGAGACTCCATATGCACACACGTAGCGACACCAAAATAACACAGTAGACGCGTGGGCACGGCGAGGACCCGATCATCCTCCCGGGAGATGGATGGCCAGCCGTGACCCCGGATGATAACGGCGGTGCCGACCGCGGTGTGGCCTCTACAGAATGAGCTGGCCGTATGAAAACATGATGATCGTGACTGACTACAGTAGTAGTAGACATACACTAGAAAAGGTGCTGCTGCAGTGACTGCTGTTCGCCTGCTGCTGCTACTACAGTACAGCCCGTACACTACAGTAACCCGGGGACAGCAGTACTACGGTTACGAGCATTGGCATGTTGGAAGCCAGCAAGAGAAGGCACGCGTTCGTTGAGTCAAAGCAGCACGGGCGTGGTGGGAAAGCGAGAGTGGCACGACAGACTAGAGGTATTGCAGGAATGCTCATTTCGTGGGGGCTTTTTTATGCTGTGTCATTGGCTGCCTCGGAGTAGACAACCTCTGCTGTGTGCAGCAGGATTTTTGCAGCATTCAGAAAGTAGATGACAAAAATCAAGTTGCGCCCGTAGTTCCATGCTCTGCCATCCGTCTACGACCTAACAACGGCGGAATACTCATTATCTCCATTATCAAACACTAGTCTACTGCTGTAGCGAGATCCCCGCAGGGTCAGTGTTGTTCCCCTGATGTGAAATAGCAACTCAGCGCGAACAGCTCTATGCAGGCATGTGTCCCCTGTGCGATGCACTGCCGCGTGCAGGAGGTTCTTACCAACAAACGGCCGAACTGAAACATTCAGGGAGCAAGTAAGTTCGGTGGATGGCAAGTGAGGCGCCGCCGAAAAAAAAAATGAGTACAACCCGGGGAGGAATCGGTTGAAATCCCTTAGTCAAGCTGCCATCCTGAACCTTGTGAACTCCCATGCGACGCCGCGTGGACATCAGCAGGCGTGCCCACAGCCAGCTACGGCTACACTACGCTCGCCGGCGGGGAGACGCTGCTCGTGGAGGGAGGCCCACCCGCCGCTGGTACATCCATCGTCATAATGGGGACGTCCGCGTCGAAGCCCGGGTGAGATTCGCGTCACCTGAAATCGTGTTTTTCTCGTGCCAACTCTCTGCTCTCCGTTCTCTATGCCGCTCCCGCAAACCTGCCGCCGTGGGGTAGGAGCCAAGGCTCGGATACCGATCGAGTGTTCAGGGAGGGGGTGTGTACCCCTCACGACTGTTTGAGGGTCGGGACTGTGTCATGATTCTTGGCGTAGGGGAGCAAGATCGAGCAGGACCATAAGAGTTTTGGTGTGCGCGGCTCGGTTGTTTTACTTGCATCCTGCTGCTGGTTGCTGTGGTGTGATTGCTTCTGTTCAAACCACCGCGGTCTTCTCTTGTGGCTCCTTCTGTGCAAACACCCCCCACAGCAACACCTCTCACACAGCTACTGGTCCACCATATGCTGGGTAGAAGACAGCCTCTGTGGCACAGTTATGCTATCCCAGGCGCTGCATCTCGTCAGCCGCCACACCTGAAAAGTTGCACCAGACCCACTTGAGTTTGTGGAGAAATTGGATGTGACTGCACACAGAGGAATACGCCGCTTTCGTATCTCACAGCAGCGCTGTTTTCACTCGCTGACTGGTGGCTAAGTCATCCTTCTGTTCATAAAGTACCGCAAAGCACCACTTCTGGCTGCTGCCGTGGCGGCGTCGTGATACTGTGTGCGATGAGGCCTACACTTCTCTGAAACCTAGCTCCTGTCGTACGATTTATGGATGTAGATTTTGCTGCTCTACAGCAGTCTACATTTACATATGTAGATAAACATTTACAGTGTACTGTATCTATTTAGTTGTTGTGATGATTCTGGGTCCTTTTGCCTGTGACCACGGGAAAACGACCGCGTCAAGTGTTGGACTACTTTTACGCAGTGCCGACATATGGAGGTATACGTACTGGAGAGCGGGATCGGAATGGGTTTAATGTTAAGGCAACAACAACAAGTTAGCATTTCGAGGAGCAGTCACTGCTCGTTGTGTGTGCTGTTGCCAGTAGTGCACAATGCACAGGCTTCAGACAGCAGTGGTACGTTTTAGTGTGCGTTCGTAGGCGTACGTGTGTGTGTGTGTACGCGTACGTGCATCGTTATTTTTTTCTTCGGTGGCAGGACCCTTCTCGCGATAAGAATATACTTCGTAATTGAGCACGCACCGCAGGAGGAAGGTCGGGTACGAAAAATTAAATAAAAAGAAAAAGGCCGTGGTGCTTTCCTCCTCCTGTGTGACCCTGTTTGGTTGTAGCTGTACGATAAAGTACACTGAAAAGTGTACTGCTCTACATGCACTGAAACACGTGTAGTACACGTCTCACTGCGAAAAATGGGGAACTGTCGCCATTATAAGTAGGACGAAAACACAACAAGAAAAACACACGCAGACGATGCCTTTGAATTTTTTTTTCATCATGCGAAAACAGAGCGATCCATCCCTATCCACAGACTTTTTGCGTTTGGACGCACGTGCATTGTGGCGCACGATATTGGTGAGCAGATGTTTGGCCGGTTCGGGGAAATGAAAAACAGACCAACGACAGACAGTAACAAGTTTCATCTCAAACGGGTAGTCTTCGTATGCGTTGTATGTCATGTCCTAGACAATATTGGGATTCAAATTATACGCAGCTGTCAGTTTTGATGGCCATGATAAATAGTGAGGGGAAAACGAGAACGCGTCCCAGCGAGGCATAAACCGATTTGCACGCACAGCAGGGAAGACTTCACATATACTTCCTGACTGGAGAATGACGCGTGGGAGCTCGGCAGCAAGGATATCGATTTGGTATGAATATGTGGTTGGAGGTATTTCAGCGTTTGTGAACGCAATACCAATGGATGAAATGGTCGTGTTCGTTTTTTTTTTTATACGTCGGGCACTAATATTTTATTTTGTTTGAAAGAATCGCCTCCCATACGGTGTGCGTGTGTCATGTGTTGGTTGTCTCACTAGACTTGGGGAGGTATCCCTTTTTTTGCTGTTGCCGAAAAATGGTTGTCCTGCGACAGGCTAGTATTTATCCGCGCGCGGGTAGCCAAAATATAGCCCGCTCGTCCGCTCGTGGTTCGAGCACGTGTTGTGTGGTCCGTGTTGTGTGGTCTACGGCGGAGCAGGCAAGAAACACGCCGCACGCTGGACACGCACACACAACATAGTTCGCACAATCGTAGAGAGGTGTACCGCAGCAGTAGAGCTGTACATCCATCGCAATCAGTATTGGTGTGAGGACAGCATGTGCTGTCGACCTCACTACCTCTGCTGCTACTCCACGCATACACACCGCACCAGGACACGGATACAGCGCCATGATTCAAGCACACCCACACGCATCAACGTGCCATCAACATTTCTCATCTATCTTCTGCTTGAACTTTGCTACCCGAGTGTGCAGCGGGCCGGGGAGAGATCGACCGCCTCTCTTGTGTCTGTACCGAAACATGCGGAGAGAAAGCACCCCCGCTAGACCGACTTTCGCCGCTCGATAGCTCCACAACCAAGATTGTCCGTACCGTACCGTATACCTTACCGTGGTTTAAGAGTCGAAGAGATGGCACCCCCGCTAGACCCACTTTAGCAGCTCGATTGCTCCACAACCATATGGGTACAGAAAGAGCCCGACAGGTCAAACTATAATCCTCCACGAGATGTTTTCCAAACCACCACTTGACCGTGGAGCAATCGGGCCTTGATAATCGTTGTGAGGGGTACCATCTCTCTTGCCTCTTTTAGTTGTCAATCAACGCGTTTGTGCATGGTCTCCGCCTTTCCCGTGACACAAAGCCCGCCGAGCAAGCCACACACGTGGGCACGTGTGCCCAGGCACTGCTGTTCCTATCCTCGCCCCCGACAGTTAGCCAACAGCAGTACCATAAGCTACACTTCCCCGCGTCCTCTTTCCCTGACATGTACCTCCCCGTTCATCCGCCTCTCTCCCTCCCTGTAGACATACAAATATATCGCACAGCAGCTGATCGGGTGTGCATTTTCCCGACGAAAAACTCGTCAGGCCTGTGCTGCTATTTCGACGCACTGAGCACGGATTGTTAGTGTATCAGCTGTGGCAGCTCAGCTCAGGGAAATATTTTTCTTTCGGGCACAAGAACTCGTATGCAATGTGGTGCCTAGTTGGCGAAATGAGGTCAAATCGTTTGTTTTTCATGTCGAGCAGCTCAGTCATGATCCTACTCACGAACTTACCGCCAGGCTCGACCGGTGTGGGCATTTTGTTATTTTTTTTTGGCGCACACAACAACGGCACAAACGCCCCGAACTACAGAACGTGGTGTTCGTATATTTTCTAGTATGTTTCTACAAGGCATGCCCCGAAGAAGGGTGTTCGGAAGGATTGCGCGAAGTTCACGCCATGAACACACGCTATCAAGCGGCGTGTGCCATCCTGGACATGGCACCCTCTATCCCAGCCCAATATTTTTGCACCGACTTTTTGTCGCACCCTGATTGGGTGGGTTCCTGTGGGCACACATTTCTTCTATGGGTCATAGGTACTTCAATGGTAGACGACACCTCACCCTCTGCACAATACCATATCAGTGTGATCATGTTCCGAACTGTGGCCTGACAGGTGTGGTATGCTATGTTACATGCGATGTTTCCTACGGTCCCACCTTTTTGCACTGGAGATGTCACTTTTCAGAGCAGCGTGGGGGTGACGTGTGCTGCATACCCCCTCCCCTGTGGAGTTCATATTTATAAGGGTCGGGTTTAAAGACTTGACGCATGATGTCGAAATTTCACCACCAACCCAGGAACCCTGTACAGAACGCGCCACCACGTAAGAACCCGGAAGATAATAAATTGAGCCTACAAATTATTAATGTTTTGAATGAGCACCATTGGTTAGCTCGGTAAAAAAGCTACACCGGGGGCGACCGTTCGTAGCATAACCCTAGGTAAAAGAAAAACAGTCACAGCTAAACTAGAGGTTCTTAAGTGGTGGCACGTTCTGCGCGAGGAAACGGATGTGTCGTCCTTCGCTTTGTTTTGTTTGCAGCCGTTGCGTTGTGAGGCTCAGCACGTTGTAGCTTCTGACAAGGTCCACGGTACAACGGGTGCGTTGGCGTGAAGGTACACCTTCCCTGACAAATGGAGGGCATCTCTACAAATGCAATCTTTGCACGTTGCGGTTGTGGAAAAAGGCAACGAACAGTGAAACCCTCGTTGCAATACCAACTAAGGCAAGCATATCAGAAGGTAGGGTACGGACGGTGTGGTTCTCGTGAGTGGTCTTCCTCCTGAGTGCCACGCCTGGTGCCTTCTAGAACGACTAGGACAATGTAACAATAATTGACGTCGAATATATGGCATTCTACACGCACGCCGCGATTAGCCGTGCAATCCGGGAGATACGGATCTGGGTCGGGCCGGACACTCGTCTGGGCCACTACTCGCATCCGCCGTGCTTGTTGTTGGAAAATCATGTCTGTTGCCGCCAATCGTGTTGGAAAATCGTCCACATATTTCCCAACGGTCGGCCGTCCAGAGCAGCTTTCAAGTGCTGCGCAGAACGCTGCCGCCACTTGTCCATTTCATATTTTGTAAGAACAATCTCTCCTTGTTTTTTCCGCGGGGAAACAGGGGAGGATACATGGTGCATTTCATGCAAATCAGACCCTAGTTTCCTCGGCTACCCCTTGGGCGACTACAGGCCGATTCCGCTCCGTTCTCGGCTTCGATCACTTGGCATGCCGAACGATCGCCATTGTGCCTTACCTAAAAGAGACCAGCAGAGAGACACACAGGCAGCCCACCCCGAAAGCACACTTATTTGTAATGCGCACAAGACACACACAGTACAGCACTATTCACCCATGCCTAATCTCTCTGATGTGGGACATGATGATATCCTTTGCAGATGTAATCTACTGCCTACCGATAGTGCTGTAAGATTCAAACGCAAAACACCACCGGAGGGTACATACTGCACTCTCAACATTTTAAACCCGGTGCCGCATCCGTGGGAGAGAGCAGAGAAAACGCACACCGGAGCCGATGCTAACGTACTAACTCGCTCGGTGCTTGATGCTGTTGTGATTGCGGTTCGTGTGGCTCCCAATATTGGGAGTGAAGGTGGTTGGTCTTTCTGTGTGCAATTTTTCGCTCAAAGACGAGAGTTTTCACCACTACACCTCCGATCACACCTCCGATCACAGTTATCTATTTGTAGCACAGAATGGTAAAGTTGATCACAACCTTTCGGTAGTTTGTTCGATAGTGGATGATGGTCTCGATTCTCTGAGTGGGCCGTTTCTTTTGTCGTCGATCTGGTGCTTATGTGAGGCGGTTTCCCGTCAGGCCCTTGGTATCTCGCGCTGCCAACGTATGCGCTTTTTTGCCGTATGCTCTGTCCAAGATGAGGGGGAGAAGATGTGCCAATAGGTATTGCTTGCACAGGTACATCCTCTGTGCGGATAGTTGCTGTCTCGGAGACAGGCATGCACACCTGCTCAGAAAATACTGCTCCTATGATTTTCTCTCCGCACAACTACTGTACTCCTGTTCGTCACCCTTACATATACCGCCTCCCCATCCCTGTGGACCCCCCCTCGGTGTTTGCCATCGGGATTGGGTTTTCGTCGATTGGCAACGACGTTGTAAAACAAGTCAATTCGCTTCGTGAACTCGGCAACCAGGTTACCGTCTTTTTTTTTTACCTCTGTTTTTTTTTTGGCGGTAACCATAATGGTGGTCGAGTAGATCATGTTGTGCGGGGTCGAGAAACCTCGCTCCGCGCAACGGGGGATGATCGCACCACGTTGTGTTAAAATGGTCAAGCTTCCTCGAGGCAGTTACACAGTGCTTACAACTGCCTCTGGAAGTGAAAGCACCAGAAAATAAATTAAGTCATACGTAGCTGTCATCCGTACGCAAGGAAGTAAGCACAAGATGCCGAACACCCTTAGCAGGATGCAGCTCACCCTTCATGCGACTCGCCAAATACCTCACGGCGCTTCGCGCTTGGCGATGTGAGAGCCTGGTCCGGTGAGAACCCGGCGTGCTCCGTCCCGGCTTTGTAGGGATGCGAGGTCAATGGTCAAACGACTACGGCATGCACGACTATGAGTACACCCCCCCCCCATCCCTGTGAGCCTCACAACATGGACTCACTGCTGCCCCATCCTTGCCGCGGTGATTTGTGGGGCATGGAAGATTTTTGACCGCAGAGAGCCCGTTGTGGGGGAAAAAAAGGACAATCCAGTCACGTGAGGGTCAATTTGTGGACGGCTCTGCGCTTTGAACCGCCAAGCATGAAGAATGCCAGTGCAAAGAGTGTCACCGACAGCAGTTGCGATCTGGATGCTGGCGTGCTACATCCTCGGGAGCATGTTGCATGACGCACACGTACACCTCCTGAGCGAAACCCACGCGGAGAGATGTGTGCCTTCTTCCCAATTCGATACTAACCACCGCATCTCCAACAACCAATCCAAACATTAGATTGTGCCTGAAGAATTGAGCTCAGCAGACCGAACTTGGGGGGCTTGAACAATTGCACCCGAGAGAGAAGCTTGAGCCGCTAATAAAGGCAGAATTTTGGATACCCTGTTTGGATGCTACAAGAGGGACCGTTCATTCAAATTCATTCGGTATTGTACGTGACATCCGCGCACACGTAATCGGGACTTGATGCGGAAAAACATGTCGCGAAGATATCTACACCGGAACGCAACGTCACTCCCATGTACCAAACAGACAGGCCAACAGTGGAAATATACCACAAGCGTCTGTCACCTGGGCCTGCAGCACCTAATAGCAAGAACGTTCTGGTTTCGAGCGCAGCGCACACGCCCGTCTCTCGCGCCCCGCCCAACAAACTGTATCGAACGTCAATATTATTCTCTTGCAAACTGCATTCCACGGTCACTTCTCTCAACATTCTCTTAGGGACGCTGTTGGCGCTGCAGCGAGTGGTGAGCTTCTCCGCGCTATTGTAGAGAGCATGTAGTAAGAGTGAAACATAACATGCCATACACACTATAGAGAAGCTCTTCGATGTGTTCCGTATGGGAGCTGGGACCAACTCATAGGGATGGCGAGGACACTACCTTATACATGTATATGGAATTATATTGTGACGTTTATTTTGTTGCGGTTGATAGTACTGTACGTTCGAGAGGAATTGTTCTGGCTTGGAACTACGCGCAACAAAGGAGGTGACTCATTTTGAATTCCATCGTTTTGTAGTGCAACGCCCTTACTTTAGCACCAACGAACGCATTGGCACCAAAGAACCCTGTCCGTCGCATAAAGGGTGCTTACATCGCCTACATTTCGATTCACTCAGAGGACGCGAGTGTAAATTCTGCGCCCAGAAGACTGAATGCCGGCGGTGATTCACTCAATCGTACACGAACGGGTTTCAGCTACACAATGGGTGGATCAAGGGTATCACGGGAGTCAATCAGGCGGTGCCCTTGTTGTTGTTCGAAGTTTTACAGATTAGGTCGTGCAGTGGCCTTTCCTGTGATATCCACGGTTACGGTCAGTAATGACCTGCTTTGTGTCTCACGTTTGAACAGCAACACACTGACCTGTTCTGTGGGAATGAATCACTGTGATGCTCGTTGTTGAACCGACGGAGTGTAACATTGTCGATCTATTGAATGAGCCATTACATTTGACATGGAAGGGTTACGCCGAACAGGCCTTCCATGACCTTCACGGCGCAGTTAGCACCAACCTCCGTGGTGCACGACCTTGCTGTTTGCATTTTGTTTCTCTTTCGATTCTTTCATGTCCGATATTCTTGTCGAACGCGAAAGTGAATGCGTGACTCCAAAACCAGATATGGGACCAACATATTGATGAATTTCCAGTACATTGCGCATTCTTCCCCTCCCGACATCCACGTGTTCATGTTGAGGGTAGTGGCGCGTTCTGACCTGGACGTGTTGTCTGTAGTGAAGCCGACGTTTCGGGTGCCGCGAACCTATGCCCGTTACTCATTAATAGACGTTTAAAAGTGGGAAAGTGAATTGCAGGACTCCGCAGTATGCACACATGCGCACGCCGCACTTCGCCTACTCTTAAGCCAATCGACGCTGTCTTCTTGCCGTAGGGTTGTCATTTTTACACTATCGCTAAAATTGAGTAGTTTATATACATATTAATCCCATTTCGACCACCCCGGGAAGGCGGGGGTATGACGTATTTTTCTGTCGGAAGGAGTGAATTCTTTTGAGGTCAAGCTTTGAGGTAAGTTCGGAAGTCAAACAGTGGCATCGTTTCCCTACCCCAAGGACGAGCAAACCACTTCCCTCTCCGTTCAGGCTTGTTTTGTTGTCAATTTTCCGAACATGTCGTTGACAGCTGCTGGGAAAAAGACCTGTACCGTGATCCAGGGGATGCATCACTAACGCGTTCCTCCTGTTGTAAAGCTTAAACCCAATAACGTGTGTGCCGAATAACGGGCGTGCCGGACAATGCACCGAAAGGGAACCATTTGGCATCGTGTTGAATTCGACTCACGACCAAGGCCGTTCTGGGCACGGAATTGTATGTTTTTTCGCCCCCCTGCGTTTGTTTGGTTAACACCCACCAGTTGGGCACTGTATTGCGTTGTCAGCGGGGTTGTTGCACAGCACTCACTGGTCCATCCTACTGTTTTTTTTCCTCCAAACGGATTGTATCTTTTCTTGCACGGTTCTGGTGAAATGACTGCGTTCACTTCATTTGCTGCCTCACTGTCGATGGTGGCATGTACTCCGCCATACGTGCCCAGAATGAACAAACAAACGTTGTCCGTATCTTGCGGAGCTATCTACTACAAGTACCTCGGTTTTCACTCAATCTGGTATTGGCGGAATTCAGGTCTTCTTTTGTCAAACCTACACATTCATACCCTTGCAACATAACCATGCGGCCGAATCTATTCTCACCCACTTCTAGAATCTGTGAACCGAGAATAGCGCATTCAACCAGCAGTCATCGACCAATCGGTAGGGAGGGGTTTCCCGTTTTTTTTTCTTCTCAACCCTACTGGATTCGTACCCTAGCGTCATACCCTTGCTGCCGAATCCAAGCCCGACCACTCGTAGAACCTGTGAACGGAGAAAACGTGTTCACCTGGCATTGAAATGCAGTACGCGAGAAATGTTGCCATAGGATTGCCAAGTTGACAAAGGCCAATGGCAGGGCTTGACGATCTTAGTCCAAGTTTCAGCAACAAGAGCCTCGGGGTCCACATCGAGAACGACGATGGGGTTTCGTTAGTTGGTGGTTTTGTCGGCGCTCGCTCACGCTACTCTCCGTTCCTCAAGACGTGCCACGTGAGGCGGCGAGGCGCGGCTCTTGTTTGTCATCATGTTATGCTTGAGGTGAATTGAGCTTCTCTTTTGTCGTACAACACTTCTCTCTCATCCATCCCGAATTTTTCTCCAATGAATGTTGTGTGCCCCTCCTTGCAGCAAACCTAAAAGCTCGCACGAGTCGGAAGTGATGGGTTGGCAAAGCCCCAAGGTTGGCCACGCCGCCGCTAACGACGGCACCATTGGTCACCCCACGGCAAGCTCCAATGCGGATCGTCAGCGATCTGTCGACAGACGCCAGTGCAAGAGAAAGAAGAAGAGCAAGAAGAGCGTCACGCGCACGCCACCTTCCGCCGTCGCTAAAGCAGAGCAAGATCACGACAGCGCTACTGCTGACACGCGCAGGTATGCTGGTCGGGGTGGTGGTGGCGAACGGCGAGAAAACGTTTTGGTCGAGCCGCCCGCGACCCGTGGGTGGAAACGCACTGCGTCCCGCAACGTGAACGGTACTGCGGAGGCTGGCGGACACCGGGTCGGCTACGGACGAAAAGATCCTACTCCTCGGGAGACAAAGCTGCCTTCGAGAACGAGCGCCGCTACCCGTGAAGCTGCGTCGGCCGCTGCGAAGTCCGCCAGCACCGGAGTGGATCCCGCAAGGTTGGAATACCCCGCCATGGTTTCCTTTCTCCGAAGCGAGGGTTGGAAATGCGCGGACGGGAAGGGCTTTCACACGTGGTTCTTCGTTGTTCCGGCTACAGAAACCCATGACGGAAAAAAGAGGGTGGACTACCTGGTTTCCGAGGAAGAGGTGGTTCGGTACGTGCTCACGAACAAGATGATTTTCGCTCGCTACGCAGCCTATGACGAAGAAACGCCAGCAGCAGCAGGGGGGGTCGTCGAGAGTGCGGCGGAAGGTACCCCACGCGTGCGAGGTGACGCTGAAGGCACAGACTGGCACCCTGGTAGCCATAGCAGTGGCGGTGGCAAGAGGATACGAGGTGTCCGTGGATCGCATGGAGGAGCAGCTGGGCTTGGCAAAAGGAAGACCAGAAGGGACTCGCTGGCTGTCGCCAGGGCCGTCACTAGCGCCGCTTCTTCCAAAGAGTTTCGCGCTCGTTTCGGTATCGATGCCGCAAGTCGCTCTGCAATTCCTCGCCGGCCAACAACACGTGCTGTGGGGCAGGATCCCTCCATCGACAACAAGTGGCAAGGGGTTCACGCAGACGGTAGGCATGACTCTCGTAAGAGTGTCACAAATGGCTCTCGTACGAAGATTGGGTTTTGGTCCAGTAATGCACCCAATGCTGCGTTGTCCGCCCCTTTTGGATTGAACAACACTGGCCGTGCCGCCTCTCTGCGGGATTTCAGTCGCGGGGTAGGGCACCAACTTGCCCAAGCTGGCGGGCACCTAAATACGGGAAGCCGGGCTGGAACCTTCAGTACGGGAAGCCGGCCAGGAACCTTCGCAGACGGTGCTCAGCGGCAAATGGGTTGGCAGGCGGACCGAGGTCGGCCCCAGGTAACCGTCGAAAAGGCCCCGAGTTGGCTGGAGATCTGGCCGAAACTCCGACGGGAAGGGTGGCACTGGGACTACGGCGAGCAGGCGGACTCATCCTGCGTCTACCTTAAACCTGGTGTTTCCAAGGACGGTGCGACTCTGGGCGTGGACATGTTCGACTCGAAGCACGCGGTCATCGCCCACGTGCTCAAGCACGCGACGAGCTCGGCAACCCCTCACGCTGCCGAGCATACCGTGGTTGGCGACAGCGATGGTGACGAGAATATCGACGTCGTCGACGGCGAGCTTTCGTCGAACGCATGGCTGGCGGCCGCCGCCACAGGACAAGGCGAAGGTCAGTCCGCCGGACCGGGCGCTGGACGTGCTGCTGAAGCGAGGGTACCAGAAAAGAAGCGCGGGGTCGCCGTCTTTCACAGGCATTGCCAAGGGGACCTCCCTTTCCCTGCTGTAAAGCGAGGGCGGGTCGAGCAGTCCCGAGGGGTGATAGGCGGGAAGGATGCAGCAGCCGAGAGCGGAGATGAAATAGAGGTAGCAGCGTCGTTGGTGATGGAGATGCTGAGGGGTGAAATGGAGGATTCTGTGGCGAGGCGATCCGTCGAGTCGGCCACGCAGCAGTTTGATGCCGAGGGTGGCTCACGGGGGGAGGATAATCTGACGGCACACTGCTGCGAACAGCTGCTGGCTCTCTCGGAGAGCGGAAGTGGTGCCGCTGCTTGCGGTTCGGATGGCGCTTCTGCTTCCGGTCATTGCGAAGGTGGTGACCTCGTCACTGGTAAGGCTTCCGTGGACCGCTGCGCGGAGAACGGAGGCAACGGAAGCAGTGACAGCGACGACGTCGACGTTGTCAAAAATGACGCTGTCCCGCTGAACCATCTGCTCCCGATTTCGCGTGCAAGTTCGGGGAGCGCGAACGCAGGCGATGACCTTGGAGCGACGCATTCATCCAGCCCTCCGCGTGAAGGTCCTCTCGCCGGTGTTGGGGTCATTCTTGCGGGCCTTGGAGAACAGCCACGGCAGGAAATGGAGGCGAAGATCCGCAACCTTGGGGCAGAAGTGGTTGACATCCTCGGCGAAAGTGGCGGGTGGAAGAGCTGGCTCTTGGGTGAGAGTACGCGGACCGTAGCCAACAGCGGATCTACGGCGGAACCTTCTTCTGCCAGGCACACTAGCGGTAGCGGTGATTGCAACGGCGACCCTTGTGCGACAGCGAACTCAGATGCGCGCACGCCCGAATCGACGAAGCTCACCAAGCCACAGATGAGGATGATCGCGGTGGCAGCGCCTGGTGAGCTTCGTCTGTTCTCGTTGATTTTCATGTTTTTTTTTATCGAAAATGTCCCACGCCTCTATCGTACGTCTAGAGTGGTCCTAACAATGCAACAGGATTTTCAGGCCGTGCTCGCACGCATACTCTTGTGCGTGGAGTTTTTCGCCTCAAATACTTCGAACGTGTGGCCTAGAAGTAGGAGATGTCGTGGTCACCTCAAAAGTTTGACTTTGTGGCCTGTTTTTCATTTTCATGCGTACCAAAAGAGCAGAGGTTCACGGGACTCAGCTCAAAAGAGACTTTATTTTTTGTTTTTTGTGGAGTGTTGGGGTGTGACGTCATTCTGTATCGTGTGGCGACGTATGTCTTTGTACCATTTCGCCTGTTTTTTGTGCTTTGGGCATCTTTCGCTGGCGGAGGAGAGTATTTTCTCACGCTTCCTTCTCACGGGCAAAATGGATTGGATCACCAGCCACCCTTGGCACTTGTACTTGACGCCCAAAATTGAGAAATCTGTCTGTCTCCTTTCAACGAGAAGAAAGCCTTCGCAAGAGTATATACTTTGACAAAACTGGTTTGCCAACACACAGGAAGACTTTGGTTTTTGGTTCCTGAGCAACTTACACAAGTCCCACAGACCATGGACAACACGAATACACGAGAGCGAGTGCGCAAACGCAACGGATTCCAGCAGTAGGACCTGTGGTAAAGACGCCGATAGCCTAGTAGCACACACACGCACAAGCGGGGAGTCACGGCGAGAAAAAAAAAAACCTCGCACACAGTGCAAACTCCAGGAAAATTCTGCAGGTTGTACGCAAAACCGGCACTCGCTACTGAACGCGATCACGTCAATATGCAACAATACGACCTCGATGCTATACGCCATATGCTCGTCCCCCCGGGAGGCAAGCCACCCAACTCCCGAAGGAGAACAGTCTACCGAACGTATAAAGTTCATTCCACCGGAACACACTGTCGGGTTATTTTTCCACCATTGAAGGTCGTCGGTGGTTGTGCGCTGAAAGGATAAAAACAATCCAGTTTCGTGCGATGCAAGCGTTTGGGCGGTATGTCCGGTCTTAATGCAGAGACCGCTGCTACTCCCAAGAAACGTGTATCGCTGCATCCTTACATAGAAATTGTTAGCTTAGTCGGATCAGACGTCAGGTTGATGCTATGAACGGGGTGCATGACATTGGACCTACGATGCCAGATTTGGACGATTTTGTTTTTGTCACATGCAGTCATTGACCAGATATTCCTCTCTCCAAGTCGGGCGTTTGCCTATTAGCGGCTTCACACCACTCCCTCTCGTCTGTGCAACCTCTACTCACGATGCAGGCAGCGATCGCACCCCCGAGTTCCAGCTTGCTGTAGCAGCGGGAATGCCGATCGTCCATCCGTCATACGTGGCAGCCTGCTCCGGCATGGAGATCGAAGTCGAGACTGGCCGATATCTCCTGCCGTTAGGGCGCTCAGGGTTGGGTAACCGACCGCTGATTATGCCTTTCCGCTCCGGCAGAGGACGGCCGTTCCAAGACCAACTCGTGATTTTATGTGTTGACAATCCGGCGGCCGACCAGGCGGCGTTGGAGAACTGGCTGTTCATGCTGAAAGTCGCGGGCGCCACGGTGCGAGTTTTCGACGTGGGCGGCGAGGGCGGCTGCGCCGAGGGAGACGCAGACGGTGTCGAACATAGCCTATGCACCCACGATGCCGCCCTCCAGCTTCTGCAGGAGGGGCGAGTGTACTGCGTCATCGGTTCCGAGAGCACCGCTGTTCGGGTCTCAACGGCGAGGTCCGCGATCGAGAAGGCCGCCGTAGAGGCAGGCACCCTCGCGGGCAGCCTCGAGTGGGCGCTGCAGTGCATGGCCCACGGTCGTCTTCTCCTCCCGAGCGCCGCGACGTGCCCCTGGTTCCCGTTGAGTGCCTCCGGCGTCTCGGTTCAGGATGGGCACGTACGGGGGAGCGGCGTCAACTTAGTCTTCCGAGTTGCCGACGAGCCCGTGTGTCTATTCCACGTGCATGTTTATGGCGGGAGGAGGTACGTCGCGGGTGACTATGTCATAATTAAAAGGGACGGAAGGGCCTCTGACGTCACGTACGGGACTGGGGCTGAGACGAGCGCTAGGACAACCGCAGTGGGTAAGACTGTCGATGCTACCGAATTCGGCCTTCCCATGGTGGCTCGCGTCATTTCCTTTCGGAGGGAGGGTAGTGAAAAGGTGAAGGTCGAAGTGGCCATGCTAGGCCAGGGTGAGGGACCCATGCTACACCAGGGTGAGGGCTCTAATGCCTCAAGCGCTGCCGGTGCAGGGGAACAAGAGGTGGAGGAAGACAGGCTGGGTGCTCGAGTTCTCGTACTGACGAAGCGGGAAATGGAGGCCACGCAGCTCCACGCTTTGAACGACGGTGCCATATTTTGTCTTAAGGACTAACGATGGGAGAAGTGATGGGAGTAATATCATCAAATGTTTTTCAAATCGATGGCCGATGGTTTGTTGGGGCGAGAGGCGAGAGTAAGAGACAGTGAATCGGGTGAGAAGTTTGGGTCGAACCGGTTAAGCGTTATGTGCATAGTTAATACCATCATCTGGTAGACGCGAGGGGGAGGTGCAGACTTGGTGGTGGCAGAAGGTAATCGCCATATTCGCCGTCAGCCATGTACTGACATCCTAGCCTCGGAGTAAGCCCGTAGGTCGGGAACGTAAACTTCGAACACAGGATGTTGATATTTGCACGAATAGGTGGACGCTTGCACGGATAGGCAGCATTGACACAGGAACCTTTTGAGTGTGACCGTAGCCGCGTTTATTGTTACAGAGCCATCGCCAGTAGGTATTTCTCCCGCAATTCAAACTCACCCGGTCGTGGACGGCCTTGGCGAGGGATTCATTCCAGGGAATTTTGTCATTCGGGTCCAATTTCGCGCTTTTCTTTGGAAAAATTGAATCTGGACGTGCGAATCCATCACAAATTGGCTGGCGGGGTCGTAGCAGTAGCGATGGTGTCTCGAAGTTCGCCAAACATGGGTTCTGTGCAACCCTTTCTGGCCTGTTGCTGGAGTCCAATAGGTCGGACGTAAGCAAGGCTAACGTGGAATGAAGGGTGATGTATTGTCGATAAACCAGGTCCTCTTTTCGACTTTTTCAGCAACTGTTTGTGACTGCCGCCGTAGAAGACGCGTGATGTTTACGTTTTGCGTGGCGGAAGAACGGGTAGGGTGTCCCCGGCTGTCGAGAGCTCCAATGAACACTTCTTGCTGAGACTTGTATTGTGGGGCGACTTAATTTGATCGCTTCACCTGGGCAGGCTGCAAGGCGGGGTCTGCTCCTCGCACATCTGCTTCGGTTCCGAGTTCGTCGCTGCTGCAGCTGGTGGAACTAAATAAGTGTTGCCCGGCGGTGTTCACTGCGATAGGTTTTGATTAGTGAATGTCTTCCGTACCCACAGTTTCTTGGCTCTGCACCGTTCCTGAGCGCCACCGCCGCTTGATTTGCGCACTGCTGTTTTTTGGACGCATTAACGACACGGACTTCTCTTTGAGGCTTGGCATCAATCTTGAGAATATGGTTGGCTGGATGACTATTTGTAATGTATCTGACTGATGGAAGAGAAGAACAAGGGGCCTGTTTCGTAAATAAAGATTATATCCCCAGGCAAACATCCTCTCAAATCCTTTCGATGTCTGTTGGACCCTCCGGGCGAAAAGCCGCTGTAAAACGCCGTGCTAGATTCTGGTGGTCACGCAGTGATTGCAGCGGGTTCTGCAACCATGGAAATGTCAAACTTTTCCGAGTTTTTCAACTGTGACTGCGTGAACAAATTGAAATGGTGTATCAGAGAATAGTTCCTTTCCGCTACTTCACGACACTGACGCGCAGTCACTCGCTGGCATTCCTGCACGGTTTCGAAACGCACTGTTCCTGCTTGCGTGGGGGGCGGAACCTCGCAAACTTTGTGACTGTGTGTACCCTTGTGTCCATCAACGTTTTGGTACGCTTGACAGTTCCAAATGTTTGAAACGAATGGTGTCGCAGGTAGGTTGTTTCGTAACTTCGGGATCATCAACTTCTGCTGATTCCAAGGAGTTCACCGGGGTTCAGAACTAGCGAACGGGACCGCCGTTAACCAAAACGCACGGTTGCAGATGGTTTGGTGCTCATACACCTGCTGGCATCCCTGTTTCATGCCATGGAAAAACATTGATAGGCTTGGGTTGCCTCAAAATAATGAGCCATTCACGTTTTCAAGACTTGAAACCCGTCGACTTCGCACCCTTTTGTCATAGCTCGAACGGCTAGTCTTCCACTTGCTTTATGTACATTCCTGGAAACGCCAGGAACATGCCTCTCGTGCTTGGAAGTCACGCCCCAGTCAAGCCTGCTCATTGTAGCAAAACAACCCGTCTACGTTGTGAAGAGAGAGAGCGGAACTCGTTTGGGTGTGGTGCAGAAAATTATTTCATGCCATGCCATAGTATGCGGCCAACAGGTCGTCAAGGACTCCTCATATCAGAATACAACCCTGCCTATCTTATATTACGGGGGGTGTACACTCGTCAGCTGGAGCAGGACCACAGTTCGATTATCTTGACGCGCCTAAGAGGAAGCCGTCCCCTCCGCCGAACAGTGAAACCTGTGGGCTAGGCCCCTTTGTGTTGTCCTATACCGGCTCCTTCTTGTCACAATACCTACCGTGAGGTCCAAAACAGCGACGGTTGAGAAACATCATGGAGAATACAGGCGGAGTAGCGTGTTCAGGCTACAAAAGCGATAGTGTCTCTGGTCCGGCCGTTGCAAGACACAATGGGTCTACACACTAAAGCAGTCAACATATCCTGAAACCATCACAACTACCGTGCTGTGCCGTCGGGAGCCATTCCTGGCGTGTTCACTCGACTAGTCATCGTGCAAGAGTGTCAAAACATCCTCAAACCATCACAACCGTCCGGACACTGCGCAGTGACATCGAACTCGTTCCTATCGGTTTTTTCCCAATGGCTCAAAAAGAAGAGCAGCCCTCGCTCGTTGTACGAACCCCGGGCGCGTCTTCCCCCCGTACCAGAAGCCCACGCTCACCTGCGGAACGCCCGGAACAATTCCAGCTGCCGGTGCCTTCGACGCTCGGGCCGACACCTTGCGACACCAACAGGGGCCATCCCACGTCGCCGCCCGGCATTCGCCTTGCCCTCCCCACCCGACTTCCCCGCGCTCAAAACAAGGGGCCAGAGCCAAGAGGTGGCGGTGAAGGCGACCCGCCTGGCTATCATTCGGCGCATGCAAGCCTTTAGGACGGGGTCTTTGGGAGGCAGACCGGCGTCGGCCGGGGTTACGAGCTCGATATACGCTGCGGCCCTCTCGTCTCCCCCCTCGTCCGCGAACGGATCGAGCGCTCCCATGCTGAGGAGCTTGGACAGGGACTTGAACTCGAGGCCGTACACAGCACCGTTGACGAGGGTCATAAACCTGAGTGACAGGTGTGCAAGAGCACAGATGGGCTCATTGAGGACGGGGTCTCTTGAGGAGTGTCATGCGGGCGGTGGTTGTTGCGACAAACTATTCAGCACGAAAAAAACAACTCTCTCTTGCGAAATCACATGCAGTGGTCGCCGAAGCCAACAAAGCAGCAACACGAAAAAAAATATATATATATGTCGACCTGCGACAGCGCTCTTGAACAGAGCCTCGCCCCGGCAACAACCACCGCAACCACCAGCTTGTTAAGAGCCTTGCCTATGCTAGACGCTTGGGAGGGAAACTGCAGCAAGTAAAGCAAACACCGGCGCGTTACCTGCGATCGCTCCTGAAGAGACCCTTGCCTACTCTAGACGCTCGAGAAGGATACACCGTCCCTTCCTCCTCATCCTTCCGCTCTAGCGTCTTGAGCATCTCCACAGCAATCGATGAGTTGCTCTCCACGACGGCGTTGTAGAGCGGGGACGCTCCTTTGCTGCAAACAGTCAGCGGGTCAGCGCCCGCTTTCATGAGCTCCCTGGCCGCCTCTAGCTGCCCCTCCTTGCCCGCGATGTTCAAGGGAGTGTTGTCCAGCATTCCTGTTTGGTTTGGGCGTTTGGGCTGCCGCAAATTAGGAGTGAGCTATGACCGTGTGAAACGAGAGTTTCGGCAGTATTCCTGACCGAAATACGAGCATCCAGAACAAAATGATGGTCCGTACCTTCTATTGAGTCAGATACACCGAGCCAATTTTCCCGAGCCTTCCAATCAACAGCAAACAACACTCTTCCTTGACGAGTGCGAGAAAGCGACTTACCACGAACAATGTCGTCACCCCACACGGTTTGGAACACCTATCCCTGTTTGTCTCCCAATCATGTGTGTTATATCCGATCTACAGCTAGTCTGCACGTCGAACAAAATAGAAACCATTCGGTGCGTGTTGGCTCCCACTCCAATGTAGGTGCTAACCTTGACGCACATGTATCGGGAGGAGGGTTCCGCCGCGCCTTCCCTCCGTTGCCCGTGACGCCGCATGCTGCCAACCACACGCGAGCACTAATCTATCCACACTTTTTCATCGACAAACCGTGGCAAGATTCGAACGCCAACTCCCAAAACGTCACAAGGTTTCGAGATCACCAATGTTGCTACCTGGGGCCACCAGCCGAAAGACCTCAGCAAAAAAAGTCAAAACCACGAAAGGTTCGCTTGAGGAAAAAGAAACAGCAGAAGAGGCTCGAGAGAGGAAGGAACAGCACAAGAGGCTGGAGCCAAACCGAGGCTAACGCTCTGGCCCGTACCACATACTTCTTTATTACCTGGTGCATCGGGCTCGGCACCCGCTTGGATGAGAGCCCGGATCATGCGCACGTTTCCCAGCCGGGTGGCCGCGTGGAGAGGAGTCCAGCCGTCGATAGTGCGAGAACCGGGTTTGCCGCCAGCCTTGATGACGGTTTCAACCATGTCTGCCGAGGAGTAATCGGCGGCTATGAAGAGGGGGCTCATCCCGTTGGGGCAGGTGTCGTTAACATCGTTGCGACCCTGCCGCAGCAGCCACTGGAAGAGCCCTATGTGTCCCTGAGAACAGCCAGCCACATAGGAGAGGAAGAATTGGAGCATAAGGTTTTCAGGTGTGGCGGTCGACAAGGTACGTCGGTGCTTGCTTGCCAAAAAAAATACGAGAAAGGTGTCGTGGATACGTGACACGAGAGCCAGTGCGGAGGAGCAATCACACACAAACGGTTTGTCCCTCCACCGGTCCATGTGCTAACGTCACACGCGCTATAGGTTTATCTTCCACCACGTGCAAAACGAATGATGCATGCGCCTAAAGCCGTGACTCCCATGTCAAACCTCTCATGACTCAAGCGTGTACAACTGGGTCAATTCAAACAAAACACAAAACCCGCACAAAATTGAATGTACAGCACCGTAGTATGGACCAGTGTTCATAGATAATAAATATGTAGGCAAAGCGTTGTGGACGTACGTTCTGCGTCGCGATCATCAGGGGCGTGTGCCCCTGCCCGTTCCTGCTCATCACGTCGCCCCCGGCCTCCAGCACTGCCTTCATCACCAGCCGGTTGCCTCCGAACGCGGCCCCGTGCACCGGCAAGTTGCCCATCGTGTCCTTCACGGTCACCGACGAGCCCGCCTTGAGAAGACGGCGAACGACCTTCGGGAGAAACGAAGCGATACAGTGGGGGATCCCGTGTAGCGAGACCCCTAGCGTCACACGACAACATGTGGCCGCTATTTAGGGCACGTCGTTCAACCGAACTACAAAGGATACTTCTATAAAGCAGCTATACTGTCGGGGTGCGGTGGTGCGACGTGGTTTGGGCTCGCTAATCAGGGCATGTCGCAAAACAGGGGGTTCCTAAGCCGTGTCCCCTACTGTAGAAACAAAAATCGCCCCCAACGCGCGAAGACGAAAAGCAGAGCAGTGGGAGTCCCTGTCAAATGGCGGTATGTGCCCAAAACGTTCGCCGGCACAATACCGAACCGGCACTATGCACTGACAAATGAAAGGACACTCAGTATGTGCCCGCCGACGACACCGTTACTCTTGGCACTATTCAACCGGCACTGAACAAGGACCCGTTCTGTGGGTGGTTTTGGTGGCATGATGCGGAACTTTAGGGGTTACGGCACGATAGACCTGCGACAGTGTGGCAAGAATGTTGGTTGGGCAGGAATACCGAAGTGGTGGTTGGACAGAAAAAAAAAACTCTACGAGCACGATACACAGGGCAGCAACAACAGGCAGCCATTAACTGTCTTCTGTTTAGCACATTCCCCCTATTTAACCATTCTGCACGACGAAGGCAGCAGAACATTATCCGTTGGCGGAGTGAACGGTCCGGGATTTTCAATGACATACCCGCGGGGCTACAAGAGCAGCAGGCGAAACGAAGAGACCTCGCTGCGAAATAAAAATAAAAAAAAGACACGGGAACGTCTCTCTAGAGGTTGTGGGATTTCCTGGCCTTTCGTTCTTAGGAAAGAGGTTGCGTTTTTATGACCAATAGGGGCGTTCTCAAAAATATCACGGTGCATCACGACCCATCGACAGGAGCGTCCGGTCCCAACCAGATTCCGCGGACGCGAGGTTGATTGGAAAGCTGGCAGGGAACTCAGCGGTCCCCCAAGGGTACACGGTTTGTACCGACACAAACGCCGGTTTAACGATCGGACACGGTAGCTTTCACCATGCAGTAGTGCCTCACAGCGACCTTACCGTACCACAATAATACCGGCTCGTCGCCTGTACCACCCACATCGTTGCCAAAACGACCCGTATCGTCGCTCACACGGCCCCACCCACCTCCAAGCACCCGGACCGCACGGGGCTGCTGACGGCGTTGAACAAGGGCGTGCGGCCGAGGCTGTCCGTGCAGATGATCGAAGCCCCTTGGTCTAGGAGAAGCTCGACGACGGCAAGATGGCCGGCGACGGCGGCGCACGTTAGGGCCGTCTCGCCGCCCGGCCCCGCGCCCTCGATGTCATCTCCGTTCTGCAGATACCTTTTTGCTGTATAGTTTTTGGGGGGATAATGCATCACGTGCGCGAGACAGATCAAGTGTCAGTCAACCCGCAGATGCCTCCTCTTCTTTGATTTTTTGCGATAGTGTGCCATGCGCGCGACACAGGTAAAAAAGAGGGAGCGATTTCATTTGTTCCGTCTAGCCGTGCCCTCCCTCGCCCTCGATGTTGCCTCCGTTCCGTGGGTACCCATATACTTGTTGATATATACGTCGCACGGACGCACGAGAGATAGAATTAAGTCTACCCCTGTTGAACATGTCAGTGCTACAGATGCGTATTGTTGTTTGAATGAAGATGATAACTCACAATATGCAGGTGCCCGTTGGTTATTTTGACGATATCTCCGTTCTGCAGGTATTGTTTGTTTTTGGTGATATGTAGTGCGTCACGTCGGCGAGACAAATACAATTCCACAATTTTTGTTGGACAATGCGCCCCGCGCGCGAGACAGATGAGGGAAAACTCAGCAGAGTAGTCCAGCCAACCCTAGCTGCGCAAGTTGTTCGAAACAATCACCTTCACGACTTTTTGTGGATGTCGTGTCAGGCGCGACGAGAAGTGAGAGAGTTCAGGCAGCCCCTGCTGCGCACGGTACAGGAACGAACCTGTGCACACCAGAAACAAACGTAGAGGCTTTGGGGGGCACGTTCCCAATCACCGTTGCCGTAGCCTGCAGGTGTGGATGCCTTACACCGATGGTTCAGATGGAAAAAAAAAAAAAAGTGCGAGATTCTAGTGGTCGGCCTGCTGCTCTCAACATCTTCAAAAAATTATGCGAGGAGCATGGTTTCCTTTCCTGACCTTCTCCAGAGTTGGGGGTATTCGTTGCGAAAGGTCTCCGAATCTCCCGATCGGGAGTTCAAAACGTGCCAAATCTACCCGAAACGCCACTACCGGACCACAACACCTTCAAATGTGGTAGCCGAGCCGCTGCTAACACATCCTACTACATGGAACCTTCGCTCCCTTTTATGACTTCTGCGACGACGGTTTGTGGGTCGACATCAGAATGGTACGAAGATTGTTGCGGTACAGATCATACGCAACACCCCATCGCCAGACGAAGAGGAACCCAAGAAAGAAAAACAACATTGACACAAAGTCAGCCAATCCCAGTCACCCTTCTTCGGTCCCTCTTGTTGTATCCCGTTGCGGCCCGCGAATAAAAAATGTCAGTTTCGGGGTCAAGGTTGAATTGCTGTACATGTATATTTCGTCACCACCACTGCCGTTGTTTTTTTTTTTCGCCTAGCATAGGTTCTTGTATTGAGCGCGGAGCGCGAAGCGTGGCCGTTTTTTTCCCTCCGTCCGAGGAGCGAAAAAACAAACAACAGGCTCTATCTTCCGGGGGCCCGAGTTTCAATAAACAGCCGCCTGAAATTTCCATCCTTTTCGACCAGGTCTACATAGAGCACCGAATGGCAAATAGCGATCTGCTGGCCTTGTGAGGAAAAAGAAAAATAGGGCCCTCTTCACCACACCGGTTTTGGTCGTGCTCCGACAGCAGATGGCCGTGCTTCACCGGCATCTGTACCCAAAAACCATAGGGGATATTAACCCCGATCCCCACGGAGATGTACAGGAATTGAAGGACAAAAATATCGGAGATCTCCCACACACGCCGGCAGTCATGCAGTTGGAACAGAGGAAGCACTCAGCCAAACACGCAACACCGCCGGGAGGGGAAAGACACCACCGGCGTGGGAAGGGAGCCATACACACAGCTCGTGGCGGATGCCATTGTGAATGCTGCTTGATCAGTGTGTGGGGAGGGGTCACCTGGAAACAAACCAGTGCCTGCCACGGGAAAAAGGCCCTTGTTTGGCGACGGGTGCTTTTTCTCGCATGCATGCATTTTGCCGACTCTCGCCACCTCAGCTTCCGTGGGTCCCATGATCCCGTGTCCTCTACAACGTATTGGCCGCCACACAAGACGTTGCATACACACAGCTCGCGGGGAATAGCTCCACAGTTGCTGCTACCTCAGTCTGTGCAGAGGCACCACCGAAAACCAAAATCGGTGGGGGGACGTGTGTATGACGTCTACCGTAGGTGACGCGAGATACCACACCCCCTGTACCGATTTGTAAAGCTCGAGGACTCCACATCGAAGAGGATGCGTACACCGAGAAAGACGTTGTCGGAGGAAGCGCTCGACGGGACGGCTCCCACATCAACATCAAAGGCACCGCCACTCTTTGTGGTGTGGAGCAACCGAGCTTTGAAACTGGTCCAGGGGATGTGGTATCTCGTGTCATCTACTGTACTGCTGTATGCACACGCCACAACGGCCATTCGTTGCCGGAGGGGTCTTTTTTTTTTTTGATGATCGACTACCACCCGCCACCGCACAAAAGCATCGTGGATTTACAACTGCGAGGTACTGAGTCGGCTACCCTGCGGCTCATTACCCCGCCCTATCTAAATAGTATACCATACGACTGCCGTGTGTTTCGTAATATTGCTGTGGTCGATTCATACGTGCCTCTCCTCCGGGCAGGTGCGAGAGAATACAGCAATCACACACACCAATCCGACGAAACCCATTCCTGTGTCGCTACACGGAGAAATAAGTTTGTCCGAGAGAGCCTCTCCGCCATCCCTTCATGCCGGGATAACCAGGTCCACCCCCCCCCCGAGGTTTTCGGCGTGGGGGTTGACGTGCAACGAGGCTGACTACCATACTAACGTAGAACTAGAAATATGGAGAGAGTTTTGCGAAAAACCACCATGTGGAACAAATCACCGCCAAATACCTGGGGAAACAAATATGACATACGAAGCACGTCGTAACCCACACTCACTCACTAGTCTACATGTGAGTGAGCCACGTCACCATCCGATATACGGTAACTGCCCACGAACGAACCACGTCTGGTTGATGTCTCGCCCGATCCTGGGGCTGCCACAAGGAGCGGAAAAACACCAAAGATATGAGCCAATCTGCAGCGTCGGGAGTGGTGATCATGGCTCAGGGCATTGTCCCGCTCTCGCGTGTTAATCCTCTCGCTCGCGAAAAGAAGGTCATCGACGTCCTGAGATGAAGCCCGATGGCCAATCAGCGGAAGAACGCCAGACAGAGCAGGCATGTCATAGTGGCGTCTTGTTGTGACGATACTCCGAAAACCCACGCGAGTCGTTTCGCCGTAAAGGACGGATCGTCCAGTAAATATCAGCCTCACTCGAAAAACCATTTCGAAGATACAGTCGTGGCTCCGATATACGAGGGTGGTGTGACGAAGGTCCTCGATGCTCTTCTATGGGAGCCCTCTCATCTTCCGGAATAAAAGAAAGCCCCTAGCTATGCTATTATAGCGAGTCCGTGACAACCGATTTCGACCCTCTGATATCGGAACCCCCTCGTACAACTTGCCTTCTTTACGTCGGAGCCACGACTGTACACCGAACGTGGAATGATGTATTTCGATAGGAAGAGCGGGAGAACCGAACAACAAAAAATAATAACGAACAAGCTACATGGCCAAACCACGGTCTACAAGTACGATGTAGAAGTCGGTATGCGCAGGCCGGCGGCTTTTGACAGGACGGCGTTTACGCGTGCGACAGATGATGACCAAGTGTGAGATTGAACAGCGCTGGGCCAAACGCTTGAGGAAGACAATTCAATAATAGAAGCTCGGTCGCCTTGGCGACCTCAGCATTCATATCGCCAAACCACAAGAGCAGTGTGCTCGCGCACAATTGCTACGAGACGGGAGGCAGCCACGGCAATGCCGCCGACTAGAAAGAAGAACGTCAACAGCCGGGCCGACCCACCTTTGGGTTTGTTCGCCTTGCCGATCACTCCCTCAAGCTCCCTGAGCTTTGATTCGTGTTCACGGTGCTTCTCTGTCTGGAGTGCCTCGAACTGTCGTAGTTCAGAGACAGTCACAGGATGGTGGTCAGCCGCTGCCGTCGCTGACAGACACCAATCGAGAAAACAAGCAACCGAGGGTATGATAATTGGTGAGGTAGGGACGCGAGTCTTTCTGGCCTGAGCTGTGCTTCCATGGCAGTCGGAGAAAGCGCACGGTGAGATAGAGGAGTCGAGGGCTGCAGATTCTTGAGGTAAATGGGCAATAAGGATGTGTGCTTATGCAGGTATTTGTTTGGGCGACTTTGCGAACATGATCGAGGAATCGTCTGGAAAAGAACAAGCTCCAAAGCACACACTCCAGTCTCGCATACGGGTGCGATGGGAAAACCTCAAATACTGAGGATTGGTATTTCAATGCTTCCCGATTGGACCCAACGCCACCAGATTCTTGATATTGTCGCTTTAATGTAAAATTTTCATGGAAATGACTGAATGTCGCGACCCGAAGTCACAGCAAGTGTTTACATCGTCAACCACAGGGTCGCCCGTTCGATTCTTGTCCATTTCCAAGCTGAGTAAAACAACCCGTATTTCACCAGCACATGCGAAGATGTCGGGAAAACGCACCAAGGCCACAGCGCCAGCGCTAAAAATGGCCTGAACCGTTGTCTTACCTCTATCTCGAGCTCTGTCCAAGAATCCTTCCGCCGTCTCGGTTATAGCCACCCGTCGTCTGAGAGCCAGCCCAGCCCCTACCATTGGTCGTGGACAACACAGGCAGGGAGTAAGGTTGGCAATCTAGCGGGCCTCAGCTCTCCGGGGTGCTGCTCTAGGTTGTGCCCGTAGATTCCTTGCGGTAGGTGGCGGTAACACAACACAGTCGGCCTCACCTACATCCACGCTGCCGCCGGGCTCGCTGTCAGGGACAGGGACATGTTTCTCCAGGTTTACCACCTGTGAAGTCGGGCGTGGGACACGGGGTGATATGTGATCGCGGTGTCGAAAAACGAGCAACAAGCCGTTCTCTTGTTTATACTTGACTCACAGAATATGTCGAACCTTGGCATTATTACGGCGATCGCGTTTCACCTTGCGCTGGAGCTTCTTGTTCTCTGATCTCATTGCTTTCAGCTCTTCTTGCTGCTTGTCCTTGGCGGCTTGCAACTCTTCCAGCTCTGCTTGCTGCGTTTCCCTGTTGAACTTCAAAGCTTCCAACGCTGCTTGCATGGCGGCAAACTCTTCCCTTGAGGGCAACCCGCTGTCGTGGGCGGCCGCTACAACACCAGGCGATCGGACGATCACTTCCTTCGGCGTGTTCGACGTTGCGACGGGTCTATTACTGGCCTCGGGAAGGATTTCCAGCAGCAGGACGTCGATCTGCTCGCAGCATGAACAAAACGGATAGGATGTCCAACGCGAAACAAGCGTGTCGACCATTCTCTTCTCATGGCACTGCGCGAAGTTTTGTTCCCATCACAACACATATGTGCTATTAGTGTGTACCCTGCTTGAGTTGACAAGGCTACCGCCCTTCCGGAGCTTGGTGTCGATATTCCTATGCTGTGCAAACCCTCAATCCGCAATATACATCAGCCCAAAAGGTTACCGGATGGGCCAACAGCCCCAGAGGAAAATTCACTGATCTCTCGGAAACATTTCCTGGTACACACTCGAGTCAATACCTTTTGTCCAATGCTGCTTGAGTCGTCAAGGCAACCTCGCTGAATAGCGTTCAGTAGCTTGCGAAGGTGCTTCTTGCCCAGTCGCTTTCCGCCCTAAAGAAAGAGGAGAACATAGTCGATACGATAGCGTGGAATAGCTCTCATTTCTGGACAAAACATCCTCTTGAAAAAATCGCCTTCGGGTAGACGATGGTATGTCAACAGCGGCGAAAATCTCCGTGCCCATACAAAAGTGGGTTCCATGTTTTCGACTCACGTGATCGCCGCGTTCGTAGCTCGCCACCTCTTCCAGCACGTATTCAAAGACGTCGTCTTCGCTCATGATATCAGGCGAGATATTAGCGCCTCCGCCAGATCCAGATCCGCCTGAGATACACCAAGCCATTATCGTAGCCGCAAATGCGACGAATGCCACTTTATGATGGACACTTGGTCCGCGGACGGTTGGTACTTGTCGTTGCTCTAGGCAGTGCGCTTCGGCGATGGGTAGAATAGCCACGTACAACATGACCGAATAAATTTTCGCATTGGCCCTGGCTTACGTGCGCCGAGTATTCCAATGGCAAACACCGCCCTCGATGCCGTCGTGTGACCACTGCGTTTTGACACGTACGCGGCTAGTGTCCTCCGATTGCTACATGTCTCAGGCGGTCGTAGGTACGCATTTCTTTCCAAAGATTTGAGGAAATCGGATCGCTAAGAGCAACGCGGACCCGGTCATTCTGTACGAGAAGAATCCTTGCAGTAGAGGCTCCAGGACCATGGAGCTCGACACACAACCAGGTAGTTACTGTTGTGCGCAATCCCACGAAAAACTCCAACCTAAGAACGTAGTGGGGTGTACACGACGATCATTTCGACGGTCGATTCCATTCCAGCATGCAGCCTTGTGTCTGTGTGCCGTTCAACCTTGGACAAAGTGCGTTGCACAATTCAACCGGAACTGCCATATACATTCCTCTTTCTCGACACACCGTTCATGCACGCCGTAACGTGCTCAGAAACTTGGTCGGCTTGGTCAGCTCCCGCGCCGCTGTCGTCCTTGAGGCCGTCGGTTAGTTGTAGCGCCAACTTCCTCGCCAGAGAGCAGCACTCCATCGCGTCAGGTGCCATAGCCGCGATCTGCCAAATATCGAATGTAGACAGCCGTGTCGGTGATACTCGCTGTGGCAGGCAGCATGGGAGTGGGAGGGGTGTCTAGCGCACCGCACACGTCAACGTCGGGACCAAGCACGATTCCCCATAGACTCACCTTTACCAGTCGCCGAGTTTGGAGATAGTGGTCTCCGGTCTCCAACGCTTTACCAGCTAGTTCGGGCAGTCCGCCGACCACGGGAACTGCGCTAGACAACAGCTTCAAGGCCGCTCCTGCCTGAAATATATGGAAGAAGCAAATAAAACATCAGAGCTTCGAGTGACTTGGCAGAGAGCGTTCCGTGTCCACTGCAATCACAGACAACGCAGGTCCCACAAACCGCAGACTCTGGCCCTAACGGCGACACCGACCTTGCCCATACCACCGGTCTTGCTCGTGGACACCCAGTCACTGTTGATGACGCTGGCAGCGAGGTACGCCTCGCATAGACCGGTTCTAACGGCCGTGTAATATGCTCTCCAAAACGCGGGCAAGGCCAACTCTTTCTGTTGTACATCCATGTCCTCCGTGTGCTTCAACTGCGTACGCGGGAACCGACACGGGCGGCAGGTTTTGCGATGAGGAGAAATGGCACGAACGATTTTCGACAACATATATTTCTTGCAGTGCGTTCGTCGCTGATGCTAAGGGGTACCCCCAGAACCGCATGATGCACAGCACTCACCACAACTTCGCCTAGCGCCGTTGACATGGAAGCCAACGTACCGAGCTCCCGGTGCCTCTCCATGTCGCTGCGCTCATCGTCAGGAGAAACGCTTCCGGGGACTTGACTTTCAATGACGCGTTGGATGTCCTCCAGAGCTTCAGGGTTCTCCCCGATGAGTGAATCCAACCATGCCGAGGACGAAAGCTGCACTCGGAACAATCGGCCCGGTTCTGCCTGTTCCAGGGACAGGGAATCATGTTCTCGAGACACGGTCCTTTCCAACGCTACCTCCTCTCCTTGAGTTGGGGAGCCAAGCGGCATGGGGGCGTTCTCCTCCTTTTCGTCGCTCTCGCCTGCCTCCTGCTGCTGCGGTAGCAGGCGGGGAGGAGTAGACGGCGGAGGTTCAGGAGCTCTCGCCTCCTTTTGCTGATCCTTGACTGCCTGCTGTTTGCGCAATATTCGATCTTTCCACGCACCAAGTGCCTCGCCCTTCGCCGGTCCTCCTGCAGGGGAAAAGCACCAAGAAAAACAGACAGGTTGGAAGAAACGCTCCTTGAGGGTGTCCCCCCGGTCGCAGGGATGGATAGTACACGAGTCGTGTGTTGCGATAACAGATTTCCATCTCGTGGACAATCAGCACGATGGCCGGATGCTCTAGCCGCGCGATGTGTTCCTTTTGACGTGTCTACGAGCCGATCTCTGTTGTCTTTGACTTTCGTGCCCGCCGTCATCGTCACCGAAGCAGATCAAAACTGCGCGTCCCCGTTCGCTTCCTTACCGGTAAGCTTGTTGCCACGGCGCAAGATGGCCTTCGATCTGGTGTTGCCAACCTGAAGCGTCGAAAGAGTACTCAAGTTTGCCAGCTCCGTCGGAACGGCACCTGCACAAGGAGCGTTCGCGGCCAATAGCAAACAATCACCATCACAGCATGAGAGGTACTTCGATCGCGGGCGGACATCCTTACCAGATGGCCAGACCCGTGCTCCTCGCACACGTACGGTTGCTGGAAGACCGGGTGATTTGTTCACCCAGGGTGCACAAGACCAACACCCCCCAGACCAGAGCTGAACTGCACTGGCCAGGCTTTCGCACACCCAGGCATTCCACTCATTTTTTGGGTGCCCGAAGGAGGAGGTCAAAGAGCGCTCGGGAAAGAACAAAAGTAGCGGTACCGTCGGAATCATTCGGGCCTAGCGGAGTTAGCTAGTAGGATTCCTATACCGTCGAACGTGGGCAACCGAGGGGCTCGATAACAATTTGTTTGGACGCGAACTACTATAGCCCAGGTGCGAGGTTCACCCATACGGGTATCGAAGTTGACAGGCGGCCAAATTCTTCAACATGTTCTTGAAAAAAAAAGACAGAAACAATTTCCCCGCACGAAACGGTTTGCCCGTTTCGAATCGTACCATCGTCACCTGTAAGATTATTGTCTTCAAGACGGAGCTGTCCAAGGCGTTCCATGGAGCCTAGCTCCTTGGGCACACGTCCTGCGCAACACACAAGCAAGATCAAGAAAAAAACCCGTCACAGCACATCTATACATAGCATGTTGGGTCACGTGCAAATAGAGCGTGTGAGGCAGTGTAGGTAATGGCGTAGGTGTGACCGTTGCTCTAGAGGTACTGTAGACAGCACCCCGGTATGTGCCTGTCTATTGGTTTATTGCTTGGCACAAGACAAGTTGTATTTTCTCTGCTCGGTCTCTCGATCGATCATTGCCAAAGAGTTTCGGATTGTTGGACTACGACTCCTGTGCGAAGGAAGGTGGGCCTGGTGCCACATGTCCGCATTTGACCACACAGTTATCGGTATAACCCCAAATTTGGGACACACTGTGTGGCAATGACGCGCAATCTCCCACGCTGGCAGTTTTGCTAAACCGCCCATGGGTACCCATGGGTCGCCAATGGGCACTTCATGGGACGCTCGTGGGCAGCCCACCATTGGTGGGCCCATGGGCGGCCCATGAAGTGCCCACCGTGGGCACAACCTACAACTTCGCCACCGGCATATCAATCTGGAACGTAGGCACCGGCACATCAATCTTGAAGTTTGCCACCAGCGCCAAACTAGCACGCATCGTGTGGGCTTGGGGTGATTAGGGTCTAGGGTTATTTGCCGCTACAATACCCGTTCCAAAGCAGATAATCTACTGTTTTAGGAGTACACTGGTTCCTGTTGAAGGGCACCAATCGGCCGCCCATGGGCTGCCCACGGGCTACCCATGGGCTTGCCCGTGGGCATTCCCCATGGGCTGCCCACGGGCGGTTCAGCCAAACTGTAGAAAGGGTGAGAGACCCATCACGCGCACACATACCGCTAGTGAGAAATGTACCGGGTAGCGGCCCAAACGTGCGACACCACAAATACGAACCCAACGGGATGATAACAACAACAACCCCGCAGCCGATTGCACACGCGAGAAACAATACGAAGTTCTGCTCCCAATAGGGGGGGTACTCATGTTAAAACGCACGCCTAGTTGTTAGACCATTATTCTCGCATCCAGATACAACACCCGGACGAAGCGAAATGCCAGGTTTTCGCCGACTCACATTTCATTGTCCATGCGTTTGAGTTCTCTCTCTCTCTCTCTCTCTCTCTCTCTCTCTCTCTCTCTTATCTGTCGACACACACATCCACGGCGAAGCCTTCTGCACAAACGGCTGCAGTCTGACCGTTCATACACAGTGCGTCCGTAATTGTTTACTTCTAGTTCTCTTAGCACCAAGAGTTGTGCTACAAATGGCCGCTAGATAGGATATAGCGTAGGGCCCTTACCCGGACTTGTACTGTAATCAGCCCTAAAGTTGGGCTTTCGAAAACAATATTTGGTAGGCGATCGTTAGACACGGCGACCAGGACAAGAGGAGATTCGCGCAACTCTATCGCCCCCTTACGCAAACGCGTTGCCAGCTTGCTTAGCTAGAGGTCCCCGAAACATAGGGACGAAACCCGCACAACGTTTCACCTCATACACGACTAACAAACATTTGATATCGCACTCTTGAAGCCGCACGAATCAGTCTTCTTGACCTGTCGTGGGAGACGAATTTCTCTGGGTAAATCGAACCCTGCTCTGATGGACCTACTCTCTCCTCTCACCGGTGAGTTTGTTGCCGCTCAAATCAAGATACATCATGCCCTTGAGATCCCCAAGCGTTTCGGGGATAGGCCCTGCCCAGAAAAGGAGCAAAGGGGGTCAGACCGGTGAACCGAATATTCTCCGATATGTCAGCCTACCCCACGTAGGGAGCAGGCATACATGCTACCAGTCTCGACAGGTCTCACAACACTGAGCTTGTCCGCGTATCAGGCCCCAGCCTAGCCAGCCTGACTGACGTTCCGAGCGGCTGGCGGACATGTTGGGTAAATCTCACAGCAGCCAGACACACCAGACAACAAGCGCCATGATACATGCAGCGAACAATCTACAGCACAAACGGTTGGGCCGTGTCCAAGTTGTTCCTCCGCGTGGTGGACATGGTTAACGACAAGGACTTCGGCGATGTGCCCTGCACAAGCATCACAGAGACACAATTTGAATGCAGCGAAGGAGTTCGCAGACGAGGGGTCGCAACGTGCTAACGTGCTAACATAGCCCGTCAGGTGATCGTTGTCATGAAAGGAAACTACTGTTGTACTCCCCAGTTGTGTGTCCATTATGATCTGAGCGTATTGAGTTTTATACCACGCCCCTTGACCTAAACAAGGTGGGTCCCGCCCTAAACAAGTAATCTCGAGGTCTCCTTTTATACACCAGTTGTAGAGGAAAATGTCCACACCGTCGTTCAGAACAGTCCTGTTTTGTTAAGGGGTGCGGTAGACTGCCATGTCAGAGCCTATGTGAAGTTTGGGTGATCACCGACGGCAGTGCAGCTCTTGCCTCAACACAACCTACTCATCGCCGTGGTCGATTCGCCGGCCCGGGTCTGCTAGCATAATGACCAAAGATACTTCAAACGTTTGGAAAACATTACCGCACGGTAGCACCAACCTTGCTTTCTTCTTTCACCGAAGTGGTTGAACAATGACTCTTTGGGAACGCTTGGACCGTACATCTGTTGTTCCTCAAATGGGCGGCAATACTCCAATTGTTTGTGTGAAGTTGGACTTTGTTCACGCCAAAACTAGGGGGGCTTCTCTTGGTTCACCGAAGAAGAGATGCGGACGACCCTTCAGGAGAAGCGTTGCCAGCTTGCGTCGAGCTCCCAGACGTATAGGAGTCAAACCCGCACAAGGGTTCAGTTTTCACACGATTGTGTGATCCCCACTCTCAAAACCGTACGAAACCGACGGCTTCCTATCGCATGGGATAGACACATCTCTCTAGACAACACGATACACACGATCCTGCTCCGCTCAGGCTACGTTTTCTCACCGGTGAGCTTGTTGCTGTGCAAGTCAAGAGCGCTCAAATTCTCGAGATACCCAAGCTCTTCGGGGATAGGTCCTGCACAGAAAAGCAGCAACGCAGGTCAGACCAGTGAACTAAGTTCAAGTGTTTTCCAAGATACCAGCCTCGCTTACGCTGGGAGGAGGGCCTAACATATTCGACTGTAGCATGTTCGACACGTCTCAAGCCGGAAAGGCCCCCCCTCAGGCCCCAGCCTAAGCAGGCTAACTGAATCTCCGAGGACATGAAACGCACACCTCACAGCTGCCAGGCGTTTGAGAGAGCGAGCGCCATCATTCATATCCTAACAGTAGGAAAAACAAATACCATCATTCGCGGTACTTCTAGCACAGTCGCTGATGAAAAACAAACTCAAGCCTATAATCGATTGGCCTCTCGGGCTCACCAGCGAGCTGGTTTTCGAAAAGTCTCAGCTGTTGCAACCTAGGCAGAGATCCCAGCCCCTTAGGGATGAAACCTGCACAAACATTCAGCACACGATGCAAGTTAGTTTCGCGCATATGAAGCATTGAATGCGTTGATACGCGTAGCCTGACGAGCGTATGCTACGGTATGGGAGACAAACGTTTCAAACAACCCCTTCTATGCTCACGCTAACCTCTCTCACCCGTGAGTCTGTTGCCGCGCAAGTCCAGGGTCAACAGCTCCCTGAGATTTCCAAGCGCTTCAGGAAGAGGCCCTGCACAGGAAATGAACGAACAAGGCCAGAGAAGTACGCCCCATGACAAGTGCTGCGATCATATAAAAATGGGTTGTTCTTGCAGTGTAGGTCACCATGATTCATTCTCAACCGATCGCGAGAAACATGGGTGGACACGCCATTGGCCTGGAAAGAGCAATGCTCCACTTGTGGTCAGGCGGCAGAGGCCTGGTCCACCGAAAAGCCAGCAGGACGCATCCTCAGAGCTCTGCGGGATAGACTCAAGATACCTTGGAGGTTGTTGTGGGACAGACCCAGTTGGATCACTCGGCCATCTCTGTTGAGTCGCACTCCGCGCCATCGCCGGAGCTCTGCGTTGGTGTCCCAGCTGTCATTTTGAGTCCAACGATCCCCGCCGGTAGAACGAAACAGGGCCACCAGTGCCGTACGATCCTCAGACGACATTGCAAACTGCTGCGGGGTGCACAGCGAGGACGAAAGCGAGGGATAGGGGCAAGACGAGCCAGGTGGGCATAGCCAACTCAGCACCAAGAACAGGGCAGTTGAAAGGCCGAGGTGTTGCGACATATTGACGGGATCATAATGATAAGATACCCTCCACACGATGCTACCTGGAGATCCATACGATTCCTCCCTCGTTCTAAAGGTGGTCACTCTAGAGAATGAAAAATTCATTGTAGGCTGTTCCCGGGCGAGCACGGTTCGACAAAGCAGAACGCCGCGGGGCGAAAATTAAGGCCCACGGCGCAACCTACAATAACTCACCATCTCACGCCGGACGCAGCAATCGAGTGTGGAGAGCTTGCCCCCCCAACGATCAGGCGCGGACTGAACCCGGAAAGACAAGTGGGGTGAATAAAAGGGTCTGATCTATCCGCGCTGTGCCGGTTCGCAAACCAGAACTGGATAAGCCGAATACGAAGGCGTTGTGTCGGCCAGAAGCCCGCGTTCTCCCTCGTAACCACATTTACGGTGACAGCAAGAGGCGTAGAAGTCCTACTTACATAGTTCAGGTTGTATTTGCGGCAGTATCATATGTTTGGTTCGCAAACAGCGGAATATTCGTCATGAAGAGGTGCCAACGGATGCGGTTGTCATAACCAACGTGAGACGGCACGACAACGGTGCCTGGCGTAGGAGCTCTCGCTTGGCTCTGACTGCACCACCCCGACGTGATGCAAGTGTGCCTGTCTGTGCAAGGCGACCATACCAGCTGAAAGAGAGTCGCAAGAGCGATCTGGCTACACCGCCATCTAGAGTTCCTTGGAAGTTGTTGAGGGGTCCTGCACGCCAGGTATCGACTTCCTCCAAGTCGTATCAACGCCAAAGCCTCTTGGGGACTTATGTACTATGTTGGACCACGACTTCTGGGGAAATACCAGGCACTAGTATCAATTTCTGTTTCTGTGAGTATAGAAAAGGGAATGAAAGGAAACAAGCGAAGGTACACGGAGTTTTTTATATTGCAATATGAACTGGATCCCTGAGGAAGTCCGAACTGGATCCCTGAGGAGGTCCGACTATCCACACCGTTGCGGCATCCGAAGATACAAAGTCTCGTGACGCATACGGCAAGGGCAGCAATTTAGCAACTTGTTCAGGCTCCAACCAATTAGTATCGATGACTTTCCCATACGACTAAGACTTATGTAGGAGCTGCTTTGATATCCCGCAGAGGGATCAAGAAACAAACCTCGGGCAAAACAAGAGGTTCATGCCAGGTGACTCACGAAGCATCTTCTCCGGGTGTTGCATGCATGATGTGGCATCAAAGTAGGGCTCATAGGATGCATCGAAAACTTTACCCGACGCACGCCTGAGATCGTTTATAAGTTGTGTTATACCGGTATATCTATCGTAGGTCCCCCGCCAACATCTGCAATAGGGAGGGCACGATGGAGCGGGGTTCCAGATGTTTCTGCTCGAAACTGGCATGGGGGCGCTAGTATCCCGAGGGTGGGAGGGGGGATGCAAGAATTCTTTGATCAGGGGGGTAAATCATTTTTTTGTTCCGACGCCCGGGGGCACAGACGAATTCCCATACAACGCCAAAAACTGGGGTAACATACTGTAAAGGGCAAGGTGGGGGAGGGGGCCTGGAACAAGGCTTCCTAGGAATATCAAGAACGCGTCACGGTGTCGTATATGTGTGAGGTTTTCCACTGTTTTTTCGATTTGGAGAGTCAACAACATCCTCGCCCGAATACGGAGAGACACACGGTGCGTAGGAGTCATGGCGTCGCAGCCATAGTTCCTACTTTCCTCGCACCGTTTTGGTTTCAGTGAACACAACAAAATCATTTCGACCTGCGTGTGGACCTGCAGCATTCAGAATACAGCAGAGGAGCAACAGCCTGCTACAATTACATGGAAATGTTTCCCAGTATTTCACGTCATTTCAACAACACGTGGATTCCCTCTAATTTCGAATGGAAGAAGTGGACAAGTGTGGGTACATTCGCGGAATATTTTAGGTAAACGAGCTGGTGAAAATGAAGATGCTGTAGACTAGATCTCCGTCGGTTGCCCACTGGAATTTCCGGAAATTGGGCACAACTGTTGGCGCCTGGCATGCGTCGCCGCGGGGTATGGGCTGGAGACGCAGCCGAAAAATCGAAACTGCTCACGTTCACGCAGCGCCTAGGCCCTTTGACCATGTTGTCCATTACAATGTTACAATGAAATAATGAGGTGTTCGGCCCTCTCACGAACGGTCTCTGCGAAACAAGTTTCGAACATCCACTTTTTTTGTCGGAGAAACGGGTGGTGGGTACAACACACTTTTGTCTATCCCTCCCTTTTCTTTTTTTTGTGGTGTGTAGTTGTATTGTCCACGTTTCTTACGAAACACAACGAGAACTCATCTCTATTCTGAAACATGCACATATATATTTTTTTTAATGTGAAGACAACAACAACAGATGACATGCAAAGGTGTACGGGAAAAAAAAACAATGGACTTCACAGCGCCAGCGGCCAGTAATCTTGTACCTGCGGTTCGACGATTCCCCCAGGAGCGTAGAGACGGCGCTGGATATCCCCCCCCCCTGTGACCAACAGGCTCAAAACCATCCTTCACTCCGCCGTCTTTGCACACAACTTAACCCAAACCAGCACTCACAGCAGTGTAGATTAAAAACAACAACCACTATAATACATACCGCGTGTAACCCCTGGCGGCGGGATTTGTCATGTACGTATTTCGCCGCCAGCTCGGGTTGTTGTCATTTTCGCCGCTGCTCGTTGTATCGGGCATGTCTGTGAGTGTGTGCGATAGATCGTCCGCGGCATGATATTGCGCAGTATAGTACCGCACACGTCGTAGAGATCGCGCAACGAAGTCGATTTTCCGACAACCAGGGTCGGATGGGCGGCACGGGAAAGAGGAAATCACGACCCCTTCCCATTTTGTTTTTTTTTGTTCATCACTTTTTAGCACCCAGCTTTCTGCGGTGTATTCTATCTCCAATCCCCCAGCACACAGACCCTGTGAGTACAAAAGGTAAGTTGGTTTACGTAGGTACCCCAGTATGTACAGGGTCGATCGAACGCCTGCGCCAACTTTCGCACCTTCGTCGCATCCTATTCGGTACATACCGGGCTGTTTGACCTCTGGGAAGCTTCTCATACAGGTACTGCTGTAGGTCCAGATATTTGTAGGGGTTGGTTCGATATACAGCAGTATGGATACTCTACTGACTGCTTACCCAAACAACGAGGTGGCGGGGCCGCGAAACCATCGAGTTTGCTTGAGCGAGGTCATACAAAACACTTCACGCGGCATGCAACGTATGCCCAGACTTACAACGTCTCTACGACGCCCGTACATGCCAGGACGCACTGCGCACCACATTTCGGCCCAGTTCGCACGGCTTGTCCGCTTATCCGCTTATGGCTCACCTATGACGCCCTCCGCTGGGAACGTGAACACGCGTCCGGCCTGAAAAGGTGTGGAGCTCACGCTACTGCTGTACTCTAGTTCGGGGCGTTGTCGGTCTTAGGATTGCTTGCCCTGCCTTCTTTTGGTCCCTCTGCTGCTTGCTCACGAATAACAAGCAATGTTGCCGTTGCCGATTGCTTGACGCGTACGCGGCGTTGTGTACGCCTCTTTGCATTTGCCTGGTGTAGGAGGACTCTTGTGGGCTCCTTTTTTCGTTTTTTGAAAGGTGTACCCGCAGATGGCTTGTGTGACCACGGAGGGCGTCCGCATCAGTTGGACCAGTACGACATGACAAGGTACTGAGGGGAGACCGCAACGGTTGAAGACTAAATAGAACAACAACAAAAACCACAATTTCGCCTCACCCCTCCACCAATAATGAATCCTTTTTGTTACTTGTTTAGGTATTTCACTTCACATGCCCCTGCTGCCCCTGGGTCGCTCTGCAGTCGTCGGTCAGTGACTCACGACGGCAGTACTATTGTAGCCGACTCTACACTTGCGCCTGCATCACCCCGGTTGCTGGTGAATCATCTCTTCTGCCGCGCAGACTAATCGAAGTTGCATGTAATCATGAGGGAAAGTTTTCAATGCCTACGCAACTTTGACATGAATTTTCGACGCAAATTGAGTTCGTCCGAGGACCCTCTAAAGGGTGCAGTAACAGTCTGCTCCGCCGCGCTCCTCCCCCATGACGGGTTATAGACTAGATTCGCCATGACAATCACGACACGTTTTACGATGAGATTTTTCCTTGTTCGTGTCAGCGGTGGGTACGCCGTATGCTGTCTGTGCTCAGTCACCGTTGGTGCATCACGAAAACCCGCGCGCGCGAATGACTGGCGGGATGCCCGCTTCACACGTCGTTCCACGCCTTGAAGAGGGTCTGCCATCGGACAAACGTATGCACATCATCGCCCTCCTCATACGGATGACGAACCGGTTGGACAAACCAAAGGGGCTCTCGAAACCCTGCTCTGTGACAAAAAGCGGGGGGCATTTCCGTCTGCGCACCCCCAATCTAGGAAGAATATTCTTAGCCGTAAACGCCTTGCAAGGCCATGTCATTCCAAAACCCGCAGTTAGGAGGCGTCGCCTTCTTTCTCTTCGTCGACCACGCGGGACGTTTCTAAGGTACTCACCCCTTGCAGACCAAGGCATACGGGGGTTTTCCGCAAAAAAAATCAACGTAATCCTCCACGCACCTCGTGTGAGAAGGTTCGCTCCGCCCTGGACGTTAAGTACATCTCGCGGCTACCCTCCCATGTCGGGAAGGTCTCACGCGTTGTTTCTTACCAACGACATAAACACGCCCGTGTGCCCAGGTCAAAGGGCTTCGGGATGCTCCTACTTTGCACAAGCCGATACCAACGACTCGGGGTTATCAGCCCAAGAAACGACCAGATCGAACACGGCAAGCGAACTTCCCTATGTACAATAGGCAGAGACAAACCGAGCAATAAGGAAACAAAATGCACACCAACCAGATCCCACTTGTCCTCTCCTCACTTCAGAGCTCACTGCTGCGACCGCGGCTTTCTCGCTACACCTCGTGACTCCTCTCGACACCCTTACACGCTGCCACCGTATGTGGAAACGAGAACATCTGGATGATGCCCCCCTCGGTGATGGCGATGGATGGCACCATGGCAACACGAGCCAGCCGTGACAACCACAGAACGAAGACAACCACCAACCACGTAGCTCCAATCTGCAGTCGGATCACGTCCAAAACGAGGGACGTCGTCCGCTCTCGCAAGCGGCTGGAGGGTCATCCGCGTCCTGCTGAGACAAAGCCCGATAGAACAACTGGGTTAGGGTAAGGGTTGTGAAGGCATCTCGTTGGCGGCACACAGAAGGCCCAACAAATTTGCTTGGCCGTCAACGAACAGATGCCCAGCATTGTGGACACCTTGCAAAAGCAAAAGGGTCCCCAGAGCATGGAAGGCTGGAATGAATATAACAGCTCGTTGGGCTTGACCACCCCAGCTATTATCGAGAAGAAAATCCCGAGAGCAGTGGGTTCGTCTACAGTTACCGTGATACTGGCGAAAAACCACAGTAAACAGCCGAATACCAAGAAGAAAGCCCAGTGCTGAGCGGACTCACCCTTTTCTCGTTTGGTGGCCTTACTGATCTCTCCCTCGAGCTCTCTCAATCTCGCTTCGTGTCCACAGTGCTTTTCGTTCTGCAGTGCCTCGAACTCCCTTTGTTCGGCGACCGTCACCGGATGGTGGTCAGCCGCCGTCGTAGCTGGTACAAAGCAACAGAGAGAGCACAAACAAAGGAGTGGACGATGGTGGGTGAGGCACGAACATGAGTCTCTCGGACGAGAGCACATTTTGGAAATAACCCGAAGAACGCGCTAGGAGAGTTGCGGGGTCGGGTGGGGGAGGGGAACAACCACACGTGGTACATGGGCAAGGAGAATGCGGGCATATGAAGGTTGGGTTGTGTGATTCAGTACACGTGAAGCAGGGGCCGTGTGAGGGAGGACAGCTCCATTATTTCGTACACAGTCGTGATACCGGGTGCGGTTGGAATCCCAGACCATCGCGCACGGATAAACGTAGCCTTGCGATTGGAACTAGCCTGGAGACAGATATTTGTTGCTGTTCCTTTCAGAAGGTTTCTTCACGAAGATGGCTGAACAAGTCTTTCCCGAACACTTACATCCTTAGCTATAGGGTCGCTTACTCGGTCCTTGTCCCGTTCCAAGATGACCACGTGGAATAACCAGTACCATAACCAGCAAACACGACCATGTCGGAATATCCAAAACAAAAACCACGGTTCTCGACCGTTGGCTCACCTCTATCTCGAGCTCTGTCGAAAAACCCTTGCGCGGTCTCTGTTACAGCCACCCGTTGTCTGACAGCCAGCCCACCCCCTGTCATTGGTCATGAACACACAATGCCATGGAACAATGTGGGATGGTAACCTAGCGGCTCAGGACTGGGAATGCCAGAGGTGCAGCTCTCGGTCGTGCCCGTAGATTTCTTGCACTACTGCTGTAGGTGATGGCAACAGAACAGCAAGTTGACTCACCGTAGTCCACATCGTCGTCCGGCTCACTGTCAAGCTCTGAAGCATGTTTCTCCAGTTTCTTCACCTATGTAGTCGAAAATACACGACAAGAGTGCTTCGTGATCGGGACGGAGAAACATTTGCAACTCGTACGCCAACGCTTTGTTGTGTTGGCACTGGGCTCAGAGTACGTCGGAAAGCCAATAAATTCACATGTCAACATGCAGATACACTGTTGCCGTTCAATCTGAGCTCGGTCGCTTTTCACCTTGCGCTCGAGCTCATCTTTGGCGGCCGTCAACCCTTCCAGCTCTTCTTGCTGCTTTTCCTTGGCGGACTCCACTGCTTCAATTTTCGATTGCTGCTTCTCCTTGGCGGATTTCAACGCTTCCAGCGCCGCTTGCTGCTTCTCCTTGTCGAAATGCAACGCTGCCAGCTCTGCGTGCTGCTTTTCCTTGGCGGACTCTACTGCTTCAATTTTCGACTGCTGCTGTTCCTTGGCGGATTTCAGCGCTTCCAGCTCATTTTGCTGCTTCACCTTGGCAGATTGCAGCGCTTCCAGCTCTGCTTGCTGCTTCTCCTTGGCAGACTGCAGAGCCTCCAGCTCTGCTTGCTGCTTTTCCCTGGCGGACTCTGCTGCTTCAATTTTCGACTGCTGCTTCTCCTGGGTGGATTTCAGCGCTTCCAGCTCATTTTGCTGCTTCTCCTTGGCAGACTGCAGCACTTCCAGCTCTGCTTGCTGCTTTTCCTTGGCGGACTCCACTTCTTCAATTTTCGATTGCTTCTTCTCCTTTTCGGACTCCACCGCTTCAATTCTTGATTTCTGCTTCTCCATGGCAGATTTCAGCGCTGCTAGCTCCGCTTGCTGCTCTTCCTTGTCAGACTTCAGTGCTTCAAGCTCTGCTTGGTGCGTTGCCTTGTCCGACCTCATTACTTCGAGTTCTGCTCGCTGCATATCCTTCGCTGATGTCAGCGCTTCCACCGCTGCTTGCAAGGCGGCAATATCTGCCATTGAGGGCAATGTGCCGTTGTGGGTGGGCGCCAAAGCAGGAGGAGATTGGACGATCACTTCCTTGGGCGAGATCGACGTTTCCGAGGTTCTAATGTCTGCCTCGGGAAGAATCTCCAGTAGAAGGAGCTCCATCTGCTGGCAGCATGAACAAAACGGATAGCATGTCCAAGACGAGACAAGAGTGTCGACCTGTCTCATGGAGGTGCTTGAATTTTCCTTCCCATCACAACCACATCTGTGCTAATACCGTGTACCCTGCCTGCTCGAGAAAAGAAAACCTACACCTCTAAGGAGCTTGTTGTCAATATCCCCTTCCCGTGCATACCCTCGCTCGGCGGTGCCCGCCAGCCCGAAAAGCGCTACTAGACGGGCCGAGAGCTCGCAGGCTAAATACAACTCGCACTCTGTAAAATCATGCCTGGTGCACACGCGATACCTTTTGTTTAATGCCGCTTGAGCCGTCAAGGCAACCTCGTTGAATCGCCTTCAACAGTTTTCGAAGGTGCTTCTTGCCTAGCCGTTTTCCACCCTGAAGAAAAGAAGGCAGAATCGTCGACAAGGTTAGCGTCGTGTTGTTCTCATTTCAAGAAACATCCCCTTCTTCAAAATTGTCTTAGGATACACCACCGCATGCCCACAGCTGCGAAAATTTCCATACCTTTGAGGTTTCGTTTGTAGACTTACGTGATCGCTGCGTTCATAGCGGGCCACCTCTTCCAGCAAGTGTTCAAAGACGTCGTCTTCGATAATGATATCAGGCAAAATATCAGCGTCCCGGCCAGATCCAGAGCCGCCTGAGACATGAGGTACGAAAACACGATCATGGCCACAAGTACGCGAGAACTCTACGTGAGAGTAGACACCTGGTCCGCTGGCGGATGACCGTCGTCTTCGTTCGGGGCGGTGCGCTTGTATTAGCGCTGGCAATTGGAACAACCACACGGCATGACGAAGCAAAGCAACACGTTGACCCTGCCTACTGCGTGCGGCAGTGGTGCGGTCTACTGGTGAACTAAACCCTCAATGCGGTCATGTGAACCTTGCCTTGGCCATGTACGTCTATTGTCCTCCACTTTCTCGATGATCCAGAAAATCCTTAAGCCAGTGTAGGCAGGCATCCTTCTGCCACGACTGGCAGCAAATGGTATTGCCAAGTAACGTGGACCCGATCACTGTACCAGCATAACGCTTGCCATAGGGGCTCCAGTTGCAACGGCGCTCGATGCACGCACACGGATGGGAACGGCATTGTGCGCGACCCCACCCAAGGGTTTGTGAGGTCTACACAATTGAGATGTTCGGCGGAATTTGCCAACTCAATCAACACGCAAACCATGCGTCTGCGCCATATTAGCCAAATGCCGCCGTCAGATACTGCCCTTGTGTATGCCGCACCGTTCATGCCCGCCGTGGTGTGCGTACAGACTTGGTCGGTCTCATCGTCCATCATGCCGGTATCGTCTTTGAGGCCGTCGGTTAGTTGTAGGGCCAACCTCCTCGCCAACGAACAACACTCCATTGTGTCAGCTGCCATAGCCGTGATCTGGCAGACATCGACAGTGGACGTCGGTTCATTTATACGAAGGCTGGATGTGCGAGGTGTAGCTAGCGCAGCGTACTAGGCAACGCCGGTAGCAAGCACGCCTAGCGACAGACTCACCTTTGCTAATCGTCGGGTTTGGAGATAGTGGTCTCCGGTCCGCAGCGCTTTGCCTGCTAGTCCGGCCAGTCCACTGATCACGGGAACTGCACTAGACAGCAGCACCAAGGCCGTTCCTCCCTGAAAGAGAGTAAAGCAAGCACCAGGGCTTCGACTGGTTGGCAGAGAGGATATTCATTTTGACTGCACGTACAGAATGTGTAGGAAATGTGAGGCCACAGACTCTGGTCCCAACGCGGCACCCACCTTGCCCATACCACCGGTCTTGCTCGTGGACACCCAGTCACTGTCGATGACGCTGGCAGCGAGGTAGGCGTTGCATAGCCCGCTTCTGACGGCGGTGTAGTAGGCTTTGGAAAACGGAGCCAACGCTAGCTCCTTCCGCTGGACGTCCTTATCCTCGGTGTGGCTCAACTGCGCACGCAGGCGACGTTGCATGATTGGCCATTAGTCGAACTACCAAGTACCATTTTCGACAAAACGTTGTGATCACAGATCACTGCCCAACTCCCGACGGAATCGCATCATCCACAGGACTCACCGCAACCTCGCCTAGAGCCTTTGCCATGTTCATCAGCGCACCGAGCTTCCGGCGCCTCTCCATGTCGCTAAGCTCATCGTCGAAATAAAAGCCTCCAGCCGCCGGTGCTTTGATGACCCGTTGGATATCCTCCAGAGCTTCAGGGTTTTCTTTGATGAGTGAATCTAACCCTGCTGAGGACGAAAGCTGCACTCTGAACAATCGGTCCACTTCTGCTGCCTTCCCTGGGGACAAGGAAGCATTTTCCGGAGAACGGACCCGTCCCCCCACCGCCGCCTGTCTGTGGGTGGGGGAGACAAGCGGCAGGGGAACATCCTCCTCGTTTTCGTCCCCCCCGCCTGTCTCCTGCTGCCGTGGTAGCATCACGAGAGGGATAGAAGGGAAAGGTACGGGAGCGTCCTCCTCCTTTTTCTCGTCGTCGCCTGTCTCCTGCTGCTGTGATAGCAATACCGGAGGGGCAGAAGGGGAAGGTGCGGGAGTGTCCTTCTCCTTTTTCTCGTCCTCGCTTGTCTCCTGCTGCTGCGGTAGCAATACCGGAGGGGCAGGAGGGGAAGGTAAGAGAACGTCCTCCTCCTTTTTCTCGCCCTCGTTTATCTCCTTCGGCTGCGGTAGCAAGAAGGGAGGTGTAAGAGGAGGAGGAGGTACGGGAGCGTCCTCCGTTTGGACAACCTTGAGTGTCTGCGGTTTCGTCTCATGATTGCGCCACATTCGATCCCTCCACAAATCAAGCCTCTCGCCATGTGCCGGTCCTCCTGCAGGAGAATAGGGTCACAAGACTGTTAGCCGACTTTCTTGCGGGTGAAACTATGTTCACAGGGGTGGTGCACGAGCCTGGAATCGCCATAGCAGATCTCATCTGATGAAAGAGGTAATCACAAGCCAACGAGTTCCCCTTGTGATGTTGGTCTTGCTAGGAACAATTTGTCAGATCTCTGTTGGAGACAATTCCCCTTTCTGCAGCCAACAAGAGGGGGCAAGGTCGATACAAATGTATATCGTATCCCAGATGTATGATGGGGTGCATTATGGGGCAAAGAACGTGTCGTGCCAACAGCACCGAGCACTGTGTTGCGGCCAGGGTGTTCGAAACGTGAAACTCAAATGGCGTTGCGAGCGCGCAGAGGGGCGAGTTCGTTGACGGAAAGTCACAGAATGTAACACAGAGGTTGTTCCTGAGGCCGGCGACAAAAGCATCCAGTTAGACATCCCGGAGGGAAATTAGCCCCAATTTGGACTGAACATTGCAGTTGTCGGGTCAACTTGCTCTCGACAATTCGCCGATGTGGTCGACATGGCAATAGCTATAAAAGGAATTAGAAGGATTTGGCACGAACCTGAACGCTCTAGGGATTGGATACAACCAATGCCAAGGTACTCGGACACGGGCAAGGACCTGCGTACACGCACTGTATACTTGCCCGTGGGAAACAGCCAATATCAGTATCCAATCTTGGCGGATTCCGTAGCAAAACTCGTCGGCGAAACCATACTCCAGTAGAAGGTGTTTGTACTTCTTCGTACGCTTAGTCCTGTCTCTATAATAGTATTATATTGGGCACTGTTTGTGCTGTCTAAGAACGGGAGCTGACGTGGCATCCCTGGCTACTGAGTTTGTTTCAAGCAAACTAGTCCGATTTCTAATTGTTCGACGTGTTCTCCACAACGCGTGCACAATGTGCCACACCGTTATGTGCCGGCCATCACCTCGATCGTTCATGTGTATTCTGTCCTTGCTTTGTACTCACCGGCAAGCTTGTTGCCACGGCGCAAGAGGGCCTTCCATCCTGGGTTTCTAAACCAAAATTTCGAAAGAGCACTCAAGTTTGCCAGCTCCGCCGGGATGACTCCTGCGTAAGCAGCGTATTGGTGGTCAGAAAGAGAAGCGATAAACGTTTCTTGTAGCAATCACCGCATAGACAGCTCTGCGATTGAAGACTGAAATCCGCACGTAGCCAACCTGGTGCATAAAGCGTGCGTGCACGAGAGCCTTGTGACGGTTGCAAGAGGTTCGTTGTTGGATCGCGTCAGCTATACACCTAAATCTATTATGTGGCTAGTGCATGCATGGTCAACATGTCCCAGACAGGGGATAATGCTGCACTGGCCTCGATTCTCCGCAGCATCAGCAGACTGGCAAAGGGCCAGGATCTACGCACACCTAGCTATGCTAAACCTGTTCCGGGTGTCCGTGGGAGGCCGGAGAGTGCTCGGGGAAGAATGCAAGTATCTGTATTTCGTATGGCATGGTTCGTGTCTGCGGCACAAGCAACTTGGAATTCACTACTGCTGTAGGATGGCACTCTCCGACGGAGCAAAGCATGTTAGAAAGGCTGAACATAAGGGTCGCCGGCATTCCGCGGGAGAAAATTATTCAACATGCGTAGGCATAGGCGGCGATACCTCCACATCCCATGGGAGCACGGGGAACCAAGCAACGTCAGGTGTGTGCTGGGTCTTTCCGGGAATCAGGTGGCTGCATCGAGACCGTTACCTACCAGCTTATCATTTTTTTCGGTCTGTGTAGAGTACGGGTGACGCGACGCCATATTGCATCGCGTAGAGGCCGTAACTGTACCTCAGCACGCAAGTTCCTGACTCCATGTGTTGCTACCTGCTCAGGATTGATCACGGATTGACGGGGCGCTTCCAACCAACTTGTGGTGCTCGAGCTGGGTATCAACGAGCACACGGCAGTAGCAATGGACTACCATGCACAGTCCTGGGATAGCTCGAACCCTTCCCCTCCCGCGTGGGCACAACAGAAGGTTGACGTTCCACACGTTTCAAATGTAGCAAGCCGCTTACCCCACGGCAGTGGTATTTACCTTTAACTAGACTGTTCTCCCGAAGCTGAGCGACCGAGGAGCTCTAACACTACACTTCAATGCTGAGGTGAACGAGCTCAGACGTGATCATGTGTGTGTTCATTAACCTTGTCCAAAGCATGAGAACAACGCCCGCGTGTGTCGATACTACTCTCTCCAACAGTGAAGGAATGTACAACCTGGACTAGGAGGCTTGCCGGTGTTGTAACACCCATACCTGTTAGGCGGTTGTTCTGAAGATGAAGCTCCCGAAGGTTCTCCAAGTCTCCTAGTGCCGTGGGAACGGGTCCTGAAATTTGCACCACCGAAGCAGCATCCAACAAGAAGCGGTCGCCCGGCACCGGAAGGCCAATACAGACCACGATTGGCGTAAGTGCAAACAGCCAAATATGGTCTGTCAACGCGCTACCGATAAGCGCCCGCGCTTAAAAACTTAGCACTTAAGAAACTGAGGCTCGAAAAATAACAGAAGCTAAGAAATTGAGAACCATTCGTGAGCCCAGTAAAGAACCACTACACTAAAACATATATAGCAGTCATTTGCAGCCCACAAGAGGAACTAAGAACCCCAGGCTCGGCCCAAAACGATTAAATAGAGGTTCTTAAGTGCGGGCGTCATCTGTAGTCTAAACGTCCAACCAGTTATATGGGCGTCGCCGACAACTCTGCTGCATGAAAAGTTAGCGTCACGAGAGAAGGCTGCAGACAACCGACGGATGAAATGCACCATGAAACCAATTGTTTTACAAGCGACTGTTGGTTAGGTAGCTTTTAACCTACTTGTCGCGAGGTTTCTGTAGAAATGCTTGATCGTAATATCTGCCTCAATGAAGTTACAGCGCTAAGCTGGAACCAGGCAAGCAAACGTTGAAACTCCGTCCAACAATTGTCTGTGGATTACCATTCATTTTCTTGAAACCCTGTGCACGCGGTTAGCACTCGATATATGAACAAATTTTTGCATGCATGGTTTTGGTCTTTCAACGGACGTACGATAGCTGATTCTTTTTCCCCGCATCGATGCTCGGAAACATTTCTAGACATGGAATGGAACGGTCTCCATTTGTCCATTTCTGCATGCCCGGGGAATGCAACCATCATGGCCAATCATAGCCCCGGTGTTTGATTCGGAGGCACCAACTTACATCCTGATACACGACTCCTTGGCAAGAAAGTAATTGTACAACTGCGGCAGACATGGAGTGACGACATTCCGTGATCGTAGCAAGTGTCCTCAAGGGGCGACATCGAACCAAGGGGATTCGAATATCCGTTGACTACTTCTTCACCGAACAGCTGGCTGCCGTTAGCTCAGAATGTTGCAACTTGCCTAGTCTAGACATGTCAGCCACGTACGGATGGAACCGAAACCAGCATTCACTGCATGACACTATGTAGGTGCCATGACGAAGCTTCAGTACTCATGGCGTCCACCCGCGCAGGTGCTGTCGGTGCCTGTTACAACGTGGGTGGGACACACCGTCGAAAACAAGCGTGCGCTCCTTGTGTCGCTGTCTCTCACCCGTGAGGTTGTTGTCGTCCAAACAAAGATACCGTACCTCCTTGAGAGCTCCAAGCGCTTCAGGGATAGGCCCTGCAAAGAATAGGAACGAACGTAGTCAGACCGGTGGTACACCGTATTTTCCGAGACATGCGTCTCATCCGCCCGTGACCGCCGCACATGGTTGTAGCACGTTTAATGCCTCCCACATCAAACGCTGGCGCCTGTCACACCTCGGCCGAGCCAGGGTGACTGGGGCTACGAGTTATCAACTAATCGATTGACGCAAATCTCACAACCGCCTGACACAACAGAGAGCAAGATCCACCATAGAGGTTGGTACGTCCAACACACTACACGAAACGGCCGTTTCGACACAGGAGATGGCCGCCTAGGGCATTGTCGATCGAACTGCGATCAATAAATCTTGTTCATGCTGAACGCCCCATATTTTGTACGGGTGCAACACAAATACCGAGCGCAGCAGTGACAATTCTGCACAAAGTCGCGATCCCACCGCCCTTGAGGGAAAAGGAATGGGGTGAAACCGCCATGTTTCAATGCCCCCGCGGTGGCGCTGTGTAGGGCTGAAATTTGCTCTTGGCCAATCACGGATCTGATGATAGACTCCAAACGTCGAAGTTCCAACGTCTAACGTGCTCAACCTGGTACGAATACGTTTCAGACAGCCCTCAATATTCCAGCACACACTATCGTGGTACATGGAACGCGACCGTTCTGTGGTCGCATCCCATGCCGTGCCAGGGCCGTTGTTCGATGATCATTTTGACTAATTTTCTCTCACCGACCAGCTGGTTGCTTTGCGGCCAAAGCTGCCGTAAATTGCCTACAGATACCAGCCGTGTAGGGATGGAACCAGCACAATATTTCACCACATCAAACATGATGATAACACGCAGGTGGTACATCGTTCAGCCTAAACGTGTAGGTTGCCAAAGGCGTTTCCTAGGGCACTGGAGAGACACATCTGAAAAATGAATCACGCGTTTCTGGTGCCATCCTCTCTCACCCGTAAGCTTGTTATTGTACAAATACAGTTCCGTTAGCTCCTTGAGAGCCCCCAGCTCTTCAGAGATAGGCCCTGCACAGAAAAATAACGAACCAAGTCAGAACGGCGAGCAGTGTTGAAGTGTTCTCGAAGGCATGAGTCTCTCCGTCGTGTAAGCACGACCCATGATTTGATCGCGTTCGAAACTGCCCACACTAAAAGTTTGCGCCTGCTACGCCCTGGCCTAGCCAGCCCGACTGGGACTCCGAGTTTCAAATCGATAGGTGTACGTCAATCGCACATCCACCAGACACAAAAGCGAGCAAGCCCCATCCTACATGCCATAGCGTTCCAAACCATGGAAGCGACCTTTTCATCATAGGGAGCGCCCTGTGGGCGGGGCTGTCGATCACACTGGAACCAAAAAAATATCGTCCAATCTGAACGCCGAACATCCCATCTCCCACGATCACCAAGCGGAACAATCGAAATCATGGACGCCGCTGACCTCAGCTTGGGTAACGAGCACGAGAACAAAGGCGACAATGACTACGTTTCGTTTGGACGCCCAATGGGTGGCGATAGGGACGAAATCTGTTCTCGGCCAATCACAGACTTCGAGATGGACTGGAAAGGTCGAACTGCCCACGTGATTTATGCTCAACCCTGGCATGCATATGTCCAAGTACTACAGAAGACAAATGTACAGCCAGGGGCGCCGTCGACAAAACTGGACTCGACGATCGCTTTGACTCGTTCCCCTCTCACCGGCCAGCTGGTTGCTGTGTAGCCCAAGTGTTTGCAAATTATGTAGAGATCCCAGCCATGCCGGGATGAAACCTGGGCAGGCATTCAGGACGTGAAACAAGCTGTCATGGTGAAGCTTGTTCATGAGATGGACTATGTCATCTTTCCCAAGGCTACTACTGTATCACCATGTGTGGTAGTTTGTTTGAGAAGTGAAAGCGACCCTTCCGCGGACGTACATGTTTCGGGGTATCTCCCAATATATATTTCAACAGTTGTAGACGACTGCGTTGCTATTCATGTGTGCATGGGCGCATTAGATACTGTATACATAGTGTGGCATCGACAGGAACCGATATTACCCTGGGTCGGGTTGATGGTTGATCCACGGGGCTCGGCTACATGGGAGTGCTTGCTGGCGTTGTGCACTCTCTCTCCCGCCACCGTGCATCAAGAGTCTTGAGATTGCCCTTATTTCAAGTGATGAACATGCATCTTCACTATCCACAAGGGTATACGAAAAATTGCGAGTGTTGCGTGCATGTTTGTCAATAACCTGGTGGTTACTCTACTCTCTTGCTTGTGCCCAAAGGGCAACCGTGTAAACGACCATTGCACCTCTCCATCTCTTCACGCCTGTCATCTGGGTCAGCCTTGCCCGTCAAGCACCACTATATAGGCTTCGGGTCAATCAACTAACCCGACTCATTAATTGCGTCGTACCGTGCACGCTGCCGACAACCTTTCTACGGCGTGGGAAAGACAATTGTTCTAAACAATGATGGTCTGGTCAACCATGCTTTCTCACCGGTGAGCTTGTTGCAGCTCAAATTAAGAACCATTAGCTCCTTGAGACCTCGAAGCGTTTCAGGGATAGTCCCTGCACAGAATAGGAAACCAACGAGGTCAGACCGATGAACCATGTTGAAGTGCTTTCCATGCTATGAGCCTCGCCCACGCGTCGGCGCAGCAAATGACAATGTTTCGCACGTTCGGCATCTCCCACACCACCAACCTGGCACCTGTTACGCCCTGGCTAGACCACCCGGCTGGGGCTCCAAGTTGCTAATCGATGGGTTCGCGCAAATCTCGAAGCGGAGAGCAGGCGCCACCATACAGGTTATTACTTTCCAAACTACAGGAAATGGCCCTTTGTCAAGGTCTCAAGATTGTTCTACAAAGAATATGACCATGTCTGCGATGCGATGCCGAAAACGCCTGCAAACCAAATGCCCAGTTAGAACCTCGCTCTCACCAGCCAAACCAGTGTCGAGGAGCCGGAGCTCTTGAAACTCGAATCACAAACTAACATGGCGCAGTGTAAAACGCCTACGATTACAAGAACATACGAAAGCCTTCTTTCGGGATAGGGAGGCAACGCCTTTGCCGGTTCTTTCGAAATTTCGGATCAACCACGTGGTACCTCGGTGCTTGAGGAAGTCGAAGTCTGCACAAGCTTCTGGCGAATGGGACTATACATCGGTGTTTTTTGTCGTATGGAGAAACGAATATTTTCCCGGTAAGGCCCACCCTCATCGAAAGCGTTTTTTTCCCCACCGCGGAACGCGAAGACTGCCCGCGGAAAAGAAAGGAGCATCAAGCCCAGAAGGCCTCGATGCGTATTTCGTTATTCTTGAGGGAAACGTACTATGAGCGTTGCCCAAATATTTCAGGGCCCGCTCGTTTCACGTTTCACGGCAACTCAACTGCCACTTCACGGTGAAAATTCTTTTGATAAAAACGGGCCTATGTTTCAAATGCTATTGCCCCACCAAACAAAACACAGTGGCCCCGGTGGTTCGGTTGTTAATCTCGTCACTCTTGACTCTCTCGATTGCGCGTTGGAATCTCTCCGGAAGGAAAAATTACGCGATGTAGTCGGGGAAACAACATATTCGCGGCAAATCACAAAAGGAGGTAATGGATTGCTGAACCCTCCCCGCTTTAAGAATGGAAGGCGGGGACCGCAGGAGGAAAGGTAGATAAAAACGAAAATGGTCAAGTGTTTACCTTCCTCCTGCGCAACCCCAGCTCGTGAGTCAAACACAGGCACATGACCGAAAGATCGATGTAAATTGGCGCCAAGAACAGATGAAATGTAGACACATACGCATACGCATGAATTGAAAATAACAAAAAACACGCGAGATAGAATGCGGTCAGGTCTCGAACAACAACCTGCGCGTAGACACATGGTGCTCACACGCAACATATCCTGCACCAATAATTGTTTGAATGTCGCGTCGATCTACGTTCCTTTTAAGGGGATATTTTGCCGTTAACTCTTCCCGTGATTACGCTATTGGCGTACCTTTGAGAAAGGCGTCTCTAGCTGACAGGCAGACTTTTCGAGTTCGTGTGGTCAAAGATCAAAATCACACCGTTTGCCACATATCTGCGTGCGAGGGTATGCACCTGGTACACATATTGTTTGCACGGTGCGATTTGTCACGAACCCTTTATGCTATGCTTCAAGGTACCGGTGAGGGGAAACCTTCTGACGTTTCGAACCAACTGCGGGATATCTCGGGTGAGAAATTCGAGACATTTCGGGGCGTCCTAGCTATTCTCGGCTTGACCATGTTGCCATACCCCACTGTAAAAAAAAGCTGCGTCATTTCATGTCGTTCGAAGTAGCTATCATGATGTACCGTTGTGATACGAAGTACATAACTACGCTTCATTGTCAAGTTATTGGCCGACACATAGTTGGACACAACCAATCTCCTGCGCATCAACCATAAGATTCTTAAAACCGGCACTTTTAATACAATAACCGCTCGTGGTGCGATGGGCTCTGGGCGCAGGCCAATCACACCGTCAAGTGAGAGCGGCAGGCATCTTCACAAAACTTCGGAGTACGCTCAATATATGCATACCTCTGAGGTTGTTGTTATTCAGATCCAGCTCCACCACTCGACCGTGTTGGTTGACTTCCACTCCGTGCCATTTCGAGAGGTCAGCATCTGTCGCCCAGTTGGCGTTTAAAATCCAGCGAGTCCCGCCGGTAGACCGAAACAGGGCCACCAGTGCGGCACGATCCTCAGACGACATGGCAAACTGAGGGGGTGACCGCAAAACGAGGCAGAAAGTGAGGTAATGGGGGCAAGGCGCGACGACGGAGTGGTAGCAGAGACAGACACAGCCTGACACCGATGCGCGGAGGGGGTTGTCGAAGGCTTACTGAGGTGTTCAAAAGACTGCATCCGTGGCGGTGTACCCTCCGCATGACCTACGCATGTTTCCTTCACTCTGCTGGCACCGCTAGAGCCATTCTAAAGCATGCAATACGGGCCTGCTACAAATCACCAGCAAAGAAGTACGCAGCGGATTATGATGGGAGGAACAAAGATATGGCACCAAGTATCACGACGCCAACTAACCCCCTGCACACATTCACCTCGAATCCATCAATTTAACGACAAAAATGGTGGGCTCCTGATCAGGCGCACACGAATCCTAGAAAGCAATCTGACAGCAGCTAGGGTTTGGTCAATCCATGATGTATCGATCCATCGGAATACACTGCGCTGGCTTGAAGCCCACGAGCATCCCGCATGCTAACGGTAGCAGCAGAGAATCTCTCCAGCTTCTGTGCTGAAGTACTCTTAGTCTGCAGCCAGTGCCACAGGCCTACGGTATGATAGGAGCACCAAAGAACCGCGGCCGCGGCCACAACAACACATGTTCTCGTTTGGCTCTTGGAATATCCTGTGAAATTGTTATGAAGCACGATGTACTAGTCAGCGCTGACTATAGTAGTGGTCATCGTTCTTCTAGAGAAAATCATATTTTGTCTGTGGTTCCAATCTCCCCTTGAACACATTTCTTTGCGCCCGAAGCATGAGGAGAAAAAAATCTGTGAAAACCGGCTTCGCAAAGGAAACCCATGAACATCTTGTACCGATGGAATTCTCCGGGCAAAACAGCGCTGATCACAGGGATGGCAACCCTGGGGGCACGTGATCGTGGCTTGAAAGAAAGCTTGACGGACTCGGGGATTAACCTTTGTATAGAAACACGATGACGATGACCACGCTGCCTAGTCTAGCGGTCACTGTGTTTGTTATCATTCCCCGACACCGTCACCTTTGCCTGTGTCATACACTGCTCCTGAAACTTGCAGAGAACAACGTCTGCTCCCATCAATGTCGTACCGGCCCGGACTCCCTTTGAGGGCATCCAAGGAGTGCGCCCGGCGAAGATACCAGGACCATAATGTCTGGGGACCCTATCGCCGGTTGTGCACCGGCCTCTCTCCTCACGCTTGCTGCTCCAACCGCCCAAGATGGTCCCACAGCTGTACTACACTATTTAGATGGCTGCTGCTGACCCTCCTTGCTTTTAGGACGACAGCAGTGTGCTTGCTGACACCACGTAGACAAGTGCAAGGGCATCGACCGGGGCCCAAACGCAAACACAGACCTACATGTTGGTACTCTCCAGCCCCCCTGCACACCTAAAGCAGCATCCCGCTGGTGAATCGACGTCGTGATCGTCCCAGATTCAACAGTTTCGCGCCCGAGAGAGAGGCGCCTGAGCCATTTGTTCGTTTGTCCTAGGCTCTAGTCTAATGGGCTTCCAAAAAACAAATCTCCTCGAGACGCAAACAAGGGTTCAGTGGTCCGTTTTCCTCCCTTCGTCGATGAAACTACAAAAGACGCTTCCCACCGCGCAAAGTGTTGGAGAACAGAGAGAGAGAGAGAGAGAGAGAGAGAGAGAGAGAGAGAGATGCAAGAAAGTACAACCTATTACACTTCTGTACTGGCAGCGTGCAGAAGGCAGAATACTACAGCAGTACAAGATACCACACCCCCTGGACCGATTTCCAATGCTTGACTACATTACGAAGAGCACACCAAAACCAAATGATATGCATATGTCTTCGGAACGGCACTAACGAGACGATTTCAACGCTACCGTGTCTGACGCCTCCACTCTTCCTGCTGTTGAGGAGTCGAGGTGTGAGAGATCGATCCAGGGGGTGTGGTATCCTGGTGGTGCTGCTGTACAAGACAGCAGTGGTCCAGAGGAATTTGCGTGTGGTGGATGTGGTGACGTAGCGTTCATGACTCTCACGCATCCTTTGGTCGGTGTGGACTGTCTCTGTCAGTTGCTTCTGGGCACAGCCAGAACAGCAGAGGAGGGGACACTCGGCATACCGTAGGTGATCAGCGTTGACTTGTTTCCGGCGATAAGCACAGACTGCTTTGATTTTGTATCGAGCGCGGTGATGCGGTGGGGCCGCAATGCAACGACCACGAGAGTCACTCAAACAGCTTTGCGGGGGTACATATTGTTGTAGCAGCATCTGCTCTGAATTCATGTACCACCTCTTGGAAGTCTGCGGGTGGTGCCATGTTAACACCCGTAGGTGTGTTGGAAGGCAGATGGAGAGGGCGAGAAGCTTGCACTGCTGTCGTACAGCAGTGTACGCGTGTAGTTCCGCAACTACTGCGGTGTTGAACTGCACTCGAGCGCAAACCTTGGCGAAAGTATGAAAATACACCAAGCGGACTTGCGTGCTCACCTGTGATCTCCGTTCCAGGGGTATACGCTTAGAAGGCGGGGGTGGGGTTGAAAAGAGGCGGAGCTAAGCCCTGTCGTGATTATACCTTGGCACACTCTAATGTCGTCGCTCTTGTTGCCATCTGCCCTCTTGCCTCTTGCTGCAGAGTTCTTGGAGAGTCGTCTTCGAACCGTGCGGAGGAATCGGAACCAGCGCTCCTTCCCAGGACCGGGCGCCAGAACGATCCTCGAACTTTCTTCGCGCGCCCGAGAGGCTCGACGGAACTGTTTCTTCACTACCCAAAAAACTCCACCAATCATCACTCTACTTTCGAGCTCTCCCAACTCCCCACCAACCAACAGCAGATACACCAATCCCCAAGGTTCACATCAGCTAGCTGTGTCTGCCAGTTCTGTACTGCACCACGCGCGAACATCTTCACGCTGATTGACTGCATATCTCCCTGGCAATGCATGCCGCACTGCTGTACATTGAACAATGTCATGCCGTCCGTGGACAGACGATCGGATATGATCCGTGTTCAACGGGCGGAAGATCGGGCGATGCCTTCTGAGCAAACGGCAGTATAGAGAGGGCCACGTTGGATGAAGAGAATACGTAGACGTTTCCAGCAGCAGCCTGCTCCAGCGTGCTGCGTGCAGCGGCAAAACGTTGGTACTGAAGGTCAGGGTTGAGTTGAACCAGCCAGACAAGACAGACGCGTCCAGCAGGAGGACCGGGAGAGAGATTGCGCTTACAGTTTTCACTGCGTTGATGATCGCCGCCGTGCTGAACGTAGCACACACGTCCAGCACATTGTGAAGAATTGTGTTCGGGGCTGATATGTAAAGTGTTGCTTAATATATTACACAACGGTAAATGTTTTGGGCCGCAATAACCAATCGGTAGCACACGCATCGCAGCAAGTACTGGCTTCTGTGTAGCACAAACTCGTGGTGTCGTTGTGTTGCCAACAACCGTATATATTAGTCTAGCGCTATAACTTCGAAGAGTTTCTCTCTACATTTGTATCCGCCCCGTTTTCCTTCACGGTAGGTTAAACGAATGGTGTACTTGGGACTCTGACCAAAAGTCAATTGATGACTGGTGATCAGTACAGTCGTTTCCGATGCATTGCATACCATACGAACGATCTCTCAGTACCCACAGCGACACCGAGCGATCTGATTGTCCGGCTTCGACATGCATACAAATATTGAAGAAATCCATGATTGCGCGGAATGACCGCCAAGCATCTCGCCTTTACCGGTGCCTGCCGCGGCGGTCGGTTGGTAGTGATGCGAGTCTGGTGCTGCTAATGAGGATGGCGGTTGGAGTTGAGGAAACGCCCTGCGGGGACAGCAGGCGGGTGTCGTTCGTGCGACCGTATATATATCGTCGGAAGAACAGGTACAGAGTAGCTGCCGACCTCTCTGGATCACTGCAGGCTTTTACAAGGTTTGCCTCTGCTGTCGAGAGGATGTTGAAGCATGTACGGTATGGTGAGATCTAGCCTACGTATCTCCCGTCACTGCGAAGATCAGGCGGACGGGACGCACAATATATTGGCCTGGCTGCACAAAAAGAGGAGGCGTTCCACGCAAGGCGAAAGGAAAATGAATGTAGTTGTACAATTCGATCATCTCTCCATCGTGTTGCATCGGAGTGCGCTGCATCCAGACATCGTTATTTCTGGGGGTGACTTGAAATCTCTGGTATCTTGTCCGTGCGTTGTTATCCGTTGGGTAGGTATGTGACAGGCTTTCTTGCACGACATGACGGTTGTTCGATAACTTCTGTGCCGGAGACAAGTAGCGGTAGCTGTCTCAGGCCCAGTCGACGCTGTTTCAGCAGGAATGCACGCACCACGCGAAAGATCGGAGTATATGTTTCCCAATCCATGGGGTATTTGGTCCGTGGTTCAATTGATAAAAGCTGGGCCCAACATTCATTTGCAGACGCATTCAACGGATTTCGGAGAAAAAGATGCCGACGTTACGCTACATGTTATCATACATCCACAGAAGGCAACACTCCTTAAGGAACCTCTCATTCGTCCCGGAGGCTCGTTTCTTGCTTACTCTGCAGTGTTACCAACCCAACAGCGACTGACTCAACTTCGTTAGGTTTTAGAACACGATGCTTCCCTCACCACATGTACGTTTTTATGATCAAACTCTCAAACTTCTCTTTCATCTCAAGCCGGAATTTCGTTGAACTCCCAGGATACAAGAATATGACGTAGCATGCGCGAAATGCTTCTTGACCAGGTCATATACCCACATTCCGTCGGGCGCATCGATTTCACCCGACATTGGACGTCAGGATTGGTGTCTGTCGCATTGGAATTTCCAAACTCTGATATGGGAAGGCCTTTTGGGCCACCTTGTTCCACAATGACTTCGATCGTTTGTGCCCTCCCACCGACCCTTGCATCCACATCATCGAGAGATCAGATGTACCAAAAACGTACAGTGCCACCGCAACTCTACTCCATGCGCGCATGACACAAGACGCCTCACTGAAGTGTTTCCTCCTTTATGTCTATGAAACAAAATCTATACGGGGGATGATCATCGCCTAGGGGTCCCTTCGTGGCCACTCTTCGCCATGCCAAGCTTCGGTAGCTGTCGAATCACGTCAGCAATGGCGGCGCCCGCGTTGTGAGAAACCCTTCTTTTTCCCTGCGAACGGTCGAAAACGAAGACGGTCCATTGGACACGACGAGGTTGGCGATTGGCGATAGTGTCAGCGTGCGGTGAGCAGTTGCAAAAACGAGCAAGGTTGGTGCTCTCAGTGTAAACATCGTATTGCGGTGCCAAGCTGTGTGTGTACGCTTGCCTGCTTGCTGTTTTTCGAGGGCAGCAAGTCGTGCCTCCATAAAGTCCACCCGATCGTCGACATCGTCCACACGAGCTCGGGTGTCTCGTGTCTCCACTTGGTGTTTAGCGGGGGTGAGAGTTCCCTGATCTCTAGCACCGGCTGAGGCAGAACGGGCACGGCGAGAGAGGGGGCTAGACCAATCAGCGTCATTTTCAAGATACACGAGCGTTCCACGTTGTGAGCCAAAGGAACAACCAATTGAAATCAATCTGGGCATGCCTTTTCGATGAGCCCAGACCCAAGCGCGACGCACGACCAAGTGTGGCACGGCAATTTACGGCACTGGACTCTTCCTAGCAACCGGTCCTGTTGCACAGGACCCTTTGGGGGCAGCCATGCTTGTTTAATTACCTTTTCCCACAACCAAGTCAGAGTGCTCGTGTGTTCCAAGGACTATCGACGAACTTGTTTAATCCTTTGACAAAAGCTTCAAACACAGACACCAAGACGACTACCAAAGGTCCATCCACAGGTCCTCTCTCGCTTTGGTGGGGGTAGTTCTAAAGGCGGTTCAATGAAGCACCGAGCTGCATTAACGTGTATTCACCTGCATTCTCCTTTCGCTGCCAAAATGTCTCCAGGTCCTCCTTCATCTCGAGCTTCTGCTGGAGAACTTGTCTTCCTTCTGCAAACAGCGATCATCCAACACGGGAGACAAGTACGACGAGTACGACAACGGGAAAAACAACGTTCAAGGACGAATATTCCACTTTTTCCAGGCAGAAAAGATCGAAAAACACCTGGCCTCCCAAATCCTACTTCGTTGGATGAGAATTCTACGCGTGGTTTGGAAGCAAACTAGCTGACCAATATCATCACCTAACTTGCTTTTGGGCTACTGTCTGAGTTTCGTCATGTCAATTGCCACCATATCACAACTCCGCTTACCGGCATTCCCCCTGTCGCACGGCTCGCAGTCACCTTCTGGCACTCGCTTCTCCATCGCTGCCACCTACAATAGAAAGATACGGCAAGGGAGCATGATGCCTGTGGGACATACTAGGGAGTAGAGGGTGGTTTCCGAGACACTTGACTCGCCATACGTACGGCAGAAAGCTTGCAACGTAGTTAAAAGTCATGTAGTCTTGAAATGTTCCTTCACCAGCACGGTAGTGCTGAACAAAGCGTGGGCGAACGCACAGATACGTGGCGGATATTCAAAGAAATCCCGAAAGAGTCGTAGGGATGGAACCCCCGTGTGAGCGTTTTTTGTAGCGTATTTCACAAACCAGGGGGGTACCAGTGGCGAAAAGGGGAGTTTTGGAAACATGTCGTCTAGGGATTTCCTGAGAGGTATCGGTTGGTGTTTGCACCCTCCTACTTGTGGAGAAATAGGCTGAACGAAAACGCTAACACGAGGGTGCCATCTCTCCGACTCTTACGGTATTGCTCCACAACCCAGTGGGTCCCAACATCCGACAGACAAGTGCAGGGAAATGCTTTCGAAGAGATCGTCCCACGAGCACTTCTGTAGGCAGTGTCGACCTTTCGTGTGGGGTGCCTGTGCAGTGCGCGCCCTTCCACGGCACCTCCAACGCGTGCTACAGCGTCGGGTCTGTTCACCTTTTCTCGAAGCTGTTTGTTGCGGGACTCCACTGCTTCGATTTTCGCTAGCTGCTCTTCCAGGTCCTCTTGCTGCTTGTCCTTGGCGGCTTGCAACTGTTCCAGCTCTGCTTGCTGCGTTTCCCTGTCGAACTTCAAAGCTTCCAAAGCTGCTTGCATGGCTGTAAACTCTGCCCTTGACGGCAACCCGCCGTCGTGGGCGGGCGTCACAACAGGAGGAGATCGGACGATCACTTCCTTCGGCGTACTCAACGTTGCGGCAAGGCTAGTATCAGCCTCGGGAAGAATCTTCAATACAAGGACCTCAATCTGCTCGCAGCATGAACAACACCAACACGATGTCCAAGATGAGACGAGAGTGTCGACATTTTTCTACGGAAATGGCGTAGTTTAGGCATTTCCTCACATGACACTACACAAAATGGACCGTAGGGTGGTTCCGCTAGAGACGACAAGGTCTCCACCTCTACAGAGCTTGGCGTCTGCATTCCCGTTCCATGCAAACTCTTTCTCTTCAATACCCGTCAGTCCCACGAGTTGCTCCAAAGGCCAACAGCCCCCAAGGCAAAATGAACCCAGACTACGTACACCTGGTGCTCGGAACACATGCGAGCCCTTACCTTTTGTTCGGTGCCATTTGAGCCGTCAAGGGAACCTCGCTGAATAGCTTTCAACAGCTTGCGAAGGTGCTTCTTGCCAAGTCGCACCCCGCCCTAACGAAAAGAGAGGGATGCATAGTCAACCATCATTTAGCGTGACACCCTTGATAATTCAGGAAGACGTATTCGCGTGTTAAAACTTCCTTAGCATAGACGACGATGGTATGGCCACACAACCTTGACACAACGGCAAAAAAAAACATACAAATTTCGTCGGTCGTGTTTCATGGACTCACATGATCGTTGCGTTTGTAGCTGGCCACCTCTTCAAGCAAGTATTCAAAGACGTCCTCTTCGCTCATGTCCCCAGGTGTCATATCAGCGCCACCTGAGATACACGAAAACATTCGCGTTGTCACGAGCAGTAACTAGGTTAGAAACTTGGTCCATGGATAATTGACACTCGTCTTGGCTCAGAGCAGCGCGCTTGTACTACCGCTGGCGATGGCTAGAACAACGATAAATATGTGAGGTGACCGAAGATATTCATTCCAACCCCCAAGGATTAGAAGAGAGTCCACGCCACTGAACAATTTGACGGATTTCAACATCTCAACATGCAGACATGCGTCGGCGCTGTTCCGCCACGAACAAAACCAAGTGCACAATCCAAACGGCACTGCTAGATGCAGTCCTCTTTCCCACCGCACCGTTCATGCCCGCCGTGGTGTCCACACGAACTTCGTCCGCATTGTCGGCCGTGGCGCCGGCGTCGTTTCGGAGGCCGTCGGTTAGTTGAAGGGCCAGCCTTCTCGCCAGAAAGCAACAATCCACCGCGTCAGAAGCCATAGCCGTGATCTGCCAAGTATCGAATGTGGACGCAGGTGTCGTTCATACTCGTTTTGAAAGGCTAGGTTACGAGGGGTGTTTAGCGCACCGCACACGGCAACGCTACATAGGAGCAAGCATGCCTTACGACGGACTCACCTTTACCAATCGCCGAGTTTGGAGGTAGTGGTCTCCGGCCTCCAACGCTTTGCCTGCTAGTTCCGGCAGTCCACCGACCACAGGAACGGCGCTAGACATCAGCTTCATGGCCGCCCCTGCCTGAAACGCGGCAAAGAAAATACCAGGGCTTCAAAATGACTGGCAGAGAGCATTCCATCTCGACTGCAATTGCAGAGAGTGCAAGTCCCACACAACTCACAGACTTTGATCCTAACGCGGAACCTACCTTCCCCATGCCACCGGTCTTGCTCGTTGACACCCAGTCACTGTCGATGACGCTAGCAGCGAGGTACGCCTGGCATAGACCGCTTCTGACGGCAGAGTAGTATGCGTTGGAAAACGCAGGCAAGGCTAGCTCCTTCCGCTGGATGTTCATGTCCTCGGTGTGCCTCAACTGCGTACACGGGCAACATTGCGTAATGGGCGATTATTATGGTCGACTTACCACATTCCATTTTCGACATCAATTTCTCATCGCAAAGCTCGTCTAGCCATTGCTGGTACATCGTGAGGGAATCGTGCCATGCACAGGACTCACCGCAACCTCGCCTAGCGCCGTCGACATGGTCACCAACGTGCCAAGCTTCCGGCGCCCGTCGATGTCGCTTAGCTTGTCGTCGGGAGAAACGCTTCCCGCGACTGTTGATTCAATGACCCGTTGGATATCCTCCAGAGCTTTAGGTTTCTCCCTGATGAGTGAATCTAACCCTGCAGAGGACGAAAGCTGAGCACTGAACAATCGGTCCATTTCTTCTGCCTTCCCTGGGGACAAGGAAGCACGTTCCGGAGAACGGGCCCGTTCCCACACCGCCTCCTCTCTTTGGTTGGGGAAGCCAAGCGGCACGGGATTATCCTTCTCGTTTCCGTCGCCCTCGCCTGTCTCCTGCTGCTGTGGTAGCAAGACGGGACGGGGGGGGGGTGGAGGTACGGGAGCGTCCTCCTCCTTTTCGTCACCCTTGAGCGTTTGCGGCTTTGTCTCTTGTTTCGGCCGGATTCGTGCCCTCCACGAATCAAGCCCCTCGCCCTTCGCCGGTCCTCCTGTATGAGAATAGGGTCAAGAGAGGACCGTAAGCCACGTTTCTTGCGCGTGGACTACGATCGTAGAGATGGTGCACGAGCCGGGAATCGCCATGTCAGACCCGCACAAAACCAAAGAGGTCATCAATATCCTCGCCTTCCCCTTGTGACCTTGGTCATGCTATAACGGAACGATTCATCTGATCTCCGCGGGAAAACAAAAACGTTGCACAATAATCAACAGGGGGCGAGGTTGACACAATGTTTCTACGTCATGCGGCACAGGACGTATTCTGCCAGCAGCGACGAACACGTTTCTCTGTTGTGATCAGGGCTCATCAACACATAAACCAACGGAGGACAAACAAACACGAACCGAAAACCGTTGTCAGGACGCAGAGGGACGAAGTTATCGACGAAGTCGCACAATGTGATACAGCCGTCGTTCCTGAGGTCTGCGACCACATAGCATCAAGTCATGCCAACGATACAAGGAGATGGTCTGGAGATAAAGAAGCCAAGTTGGGCCGAAAGTTGCCGTTGTTGGGGTCAACTTGGTTTCGACCATTCACCGACGTGCTTGGCATGGCGATTACCACAAAAACAAAATTTGATACAAAACCTGAAGCCCCTTTAGGGGTTCGATAGAACCAATGACAAGGTACTCGGACACGGGTAAGAGCCTGCGTATTGCACAGTGAACGTGTCTGTGAGAAAGCAAGACTCAGGATTCAATCTTGGCGGAATCCGTACCACATTTGGTCGGATAAAACACGTAAAAGAATTTTGTACTTCGTCGTACGCTGAGAGTCCCGCCCCTATTGGAATGCCCACTGCTGGTGCAGTCTAAAAACCGGAGCTGACGGGGCATCGCTTACTACTGAGCTTTGAATCAAGTACATTGATCCGATATATAATTGTTCGATGTGTTTTTCACAACGCCTGTACAAGGCGGTGTGCCCCATCACCATTGACATTACCGATTCGTTGACCTGTGTTTTCTCCATGCTTTGTACTCACCGGTAAGCTTGTTGCCACGCCGCAAGAAGGCCTTTGATCCTGTGTTCTTCAACCCAAATTTCGAAAGAGCACTCAAGTTTGCCAGCTCCGTCGGGATGGCTCCTGCACAAGCAGCGTTTTGGTGGTCAGAAAGAGAAAAAGGTTATTTGTACCAATCACCGCATAGACAGCTCTGCCATCGAGGACTGAAACCCGTACGTAACCAACCTGGTGCTACATGCGTGCGTACAAGAAAGGCTGGTGACGGTTGCAAGACGTACGTTGTTGGATCGTGTCATCTGTACACCATAACCTAGGACGTAGAATGCCAATTTCTCCCAGACAGAGGGTAATGCTACACTGGAGTCGCTCCTCCGCGGCATCAGCAGACTAGCAAAGGGCCACGGTCAACGTACACCAAGCTATTCTAAACCTCTTCCAGGTGTCCGCGGGAGGTCGGTGATTGCTCGGGGAAGGACGCAAGTATCGGTACAGCTGATACAGTGCGTGTGGGGAGATCGACAATTTCCACGTGTACTACGTACGCACTCCGAGAGAGCAAACGTGTTGGAAAGGCTGAACACAAGGGTCGCCGGTATTTCGTGGGAGAAAATACAACGTTTGTAGGCATAGGGGATAGTGATTCATGTGTCCCTCGGTGAGATGGTACTCAAATCGTGTGATGGGTCGTGCGGGGAATCACGCGGCTGCATCGAGACCGCGGCCTATTTTACGTTTTGTTTCCGGTCTTGTGCGATAGCTCCACCGACGGAGGTTCCATAGATTGTTCAAGTTCGAAACGTTTCAAATTCAGCAAGCCGCCCACCCGACTACATTGATATGTACCTACCGCTAGGACTGTACACCGAAACTGAGCGACCGGTGGGCTCTAAAACTATAAATGTTGCGGTGAACCGGACGTGAAATAACGCCCGTGTGTGTCGATACCACTTTCTCGAACAGTGAAGACATGTACATCACGGACTGACAGGCTAGCCTGTGTTGTACCACTCGTACCTGTCAGTTGATTGTCCTGCAGATGAAGCCGTTGCAGGTTCTCCAAGTTGCCTAGCTCCTTGGGAATGTGTCCTGAGGTTTGCATCATCGAAGCAATATCCAAGAAGTAGCGGTCGAATGGCACCAGAAGTCAATGCAGACCACCTTTCGCGTAACGTGCAAACCTACAAATTTGGTCTATCAACGCGCTTGTCTAAAATGGGTAACCAGTACTCTATGGTTGTCACCGACAGCTCTGCTGAACGAAAACTTCGCGTCATGAGAGTTGTCTGCAGACAACAGCAATTCCTTGCAAACAATGTTTTTCGAGCAACTGTTGGTTAGACAGGTCTAAAACTAATTGTCGCCAAGTGTCTGCAGACACGCTTGGTCGCACTATCCGCGTCCATGCAGTTACAGAGTACTCCAAGTGCTCCTTGTTGAAGTTTTGCACAGCTGGACCCAGGCAAGCAAAGGTTGAAGACACCATGCATAATTGTCTCTGTACACTATATCTTGAAACCCTGGCACGCGGTCAGCACAGCCTATGCTCGTGAACATGAACGCATTTCGTGTGCATGGGTTGTGTGTCTTCCAACGGAAGTAGCTGACATATGTTCCCCGCACCGATGTTGGGAATTTCTACGTGGAATGGAACGGTCTCCACGTTGTCCATGTGTGAATACTCGGGGAATACAGCTATAATGGACAGTCATAGGCCAGGTACTTGATTGGGAAGAACCGATTGCCATCCTGATACATGGATCCACCTTGGCATTGATTTAAGTGTAGAATCCCGCATACTCCAGCAAAACCCGACTGCGGTAGACATGGCATGATGCCGTTCTGTGATCGTAGCACATGTCCTGCCAGGACCACCGTCGAATGCACTGGATGTGACGATCTATTTGACCCATCCTCTCTTACCGACAAGCTGATTGCCATTGAGCTCAAGCATGTGCAACTTGCTTAGAGATCCCAGATATGTCGGGATGGAATTTGCGCAAGCATTCAGCACAAGAAAAAAGTGGCTGTGGCGCACAGCTTCAGCAATCGTTGCGTCGGCACGCGCAAGCTGCTGTCGGTGTCTGCCACAGCGTGGGTAACACACGTCGTCTGAAACGATCTTGCTCTCCTTGTCGTATCCCCTCTCACCCGTGATCTTGTTGTCGTCCAACCAAAGAATCGTTAGCTCCTTGAGAGCTCCAAGCGCTTCAGGGATAGGCCCTGTACAGGCAAGGGACGATCGGACTCAGACCGGTGAAACAAATCAAGTATTCTCCGAGACACGAGTCTCGTCCACGCGTAAGCCCAGCACATGATTGTAGCACATTCGACACCTCCCACACCAAAAGCTGGTGAATGTCACACCCAGGCCTAGCCAGCTTGACGAGGGCTCCGAGCTGTATAAGCACTCGAATAGTTGGCGCAAATCGCACAGCCGCTTGACACAACAGAGAGCAAGCGCCGCCATACAGGTTATAACGTTCAACGCTCTAAACTACAGGTAACGGCCATGTCGACACCGGAGATGGCCCGTCTAGGGCATTGTCGACCAAACTGCGATCAATAAACCTCACTCATACCGAACGCCCCATATCGTGTACACCACAAATGCCGAGCGCAGCATAAATGATTTAGCACAGTTGGTATCGCAGTGCCCCTTGAGGAATGAGGAATGGGGTGAAATCGCCATGCTTCAACGCCCCCAAATGTCATGCGGGCGGGGCTGTCGATCACACCGGAACCAATACAATCTCGTCCATGCTGAACTCCGAGCATTCCATCTCCCACGAATGCCAATCGCAACAATCGGAGTTGTGGACGCCGTTGAACCTCACTTTTGGTTACGAACACGAACACGACAACAAGGTTGATAATCGCTACTTCTTGCTTCAACGCTCAAGCGGTGGCGCTAGGGACGAAAGTTGGTCTCGGTCCATCACCGACTTCGTGATAGGCTTGAAAAGGTGGAATTGTCAATGTGATTCCTGCTCAACCACGATATGTGTACGTTTGTATCACTCATCCCGAAATGTTTTGACAGATATGGGAAGTGGCCTTGTGCGATCGTAGCTATCAGTTGGCTGGTGTCGAACCAACTGGATTCGACGATCCTTTTGACTCGTTCCCCTCTCACCGGTCAGGTGGTTGTTGGAGAGCCCAAACTGTCGCAATTTCTTTAGAGATCCCAGCCATGCCGGGATGGAGCCTGCGCAGGTATTGAGCACGTAAATCTAGCTGTTATAGTGAAGCTTGTTCGTGAGATAGACCATGCCATCCTTGCGAAGGCTGCGGTAGTACCCATGTGTGGTGGTTTGTTGAAAAGTGAAAGTGACCATTCCACGAAAATAGGTCTTCGGGGCATCATCCGATGTGTATCGCTGGCAACTTGTGGAGTACATATTCTGGTTGCATCTCGCCAACCGTGAAGCTCTTGCGACCGTTGCGTGATCGGTTGTCATGCACCTGGTGTTCACTCTCCGCTCTTTCCTGTCCCCAAAGGTCAACCTAACAATTGACTTTACCACCTCGAAATCTCTTCACGCCTGTCGAATGGGCCAGCCTTGCTCGTGCAGCAGCACCAGGCTTCGGGTCAATCAACAAAGAAAGCTCATTCACTGCATCGAACCATGCAGGCTGCCGTCAACATTTCGTGGAAAAGACACATCTTCTAAGCAGTCATGCTCTGGTCAACAATATTTTCTCACCCGTGAGCTTGTTCCAGCCTAAACCAAGAATCGTTAGCTCCTTGAGAGCTCCAAGCGCTTCAGGGATAGACCCTGCACAGACAAGGGACGAACGGACTCAGACCGGTAACCGCCAACATTTCGTGGAAAAGACACATCTTCTAAGCAGTCATGCTCTGGTCATCCATATTTTCTCACCCGTGAGCTTGTTCCGGCCCAAACCAAGAATCGTAAGCTCCTTGAGAGCTCCAAGTGTTTCAGGGATAAACCCTGCACAGACAAGGGATGAACGGACTCAGATCGGTGAAACAAAATCAAGTGTTCTCCAAGACATGAGTCTCGCCTTCTCGAAAGCGCCGCACATGATTTTAGACCAAAAGCTGGTGAATGTCACACCCAGGCCTAGCCAGCTTGACTGGGGCCCGAATTGCTAATCGATAGGTTGGCGCGAATCGCAAAGCCGCTTGACACAACAGAGAGCAAGTGCCACCGTACGGGTTACAACGTTCTAAACCATGGGAGCGACCTTGCGACACAGGAGATGGCCCGCTAGGGCATTGTCGATGAAACTGGGACTAACGCAATCTTGCTTTTGCTAAACGCCGAATATTCTGTCCACCAAGAATGGCGAGCGCAGCAATCGAACGAGTACAAAACGTTGTTATCGTAGTGACCGCTAAGACAAGGGGGGATGCGGTGAAATCGCTATGTTTCCAAGCCCCCGCGGTGGCCCTAGGGGTGAAACTTAGCCAATACCGGATCTGACGACAGCCTCCGCAGCTCGAATTGCCAACGTTCAACGTCCTCAACCTGGGTTTAATCCGGACAAACAACAATATTCCAACACGAACTATTGTGGAAGACACGGAACGTGACCGTTCTGTGCTCGTAGCTTATGTACTGCCTGGGCCGCTGTCGAACCAAACGGATTCGACGATCCCGTTGACTCATTCTCTCTCACCGACCAATTGGTTGCTGTGCAGCCAAAACTGTCGCAATTTGACTAGAGATCCCAGCCATGTACGCATGGAAGCTGCACAACCATGCAGCACATGAAACAATATGTCATCACGCAGCTGGTGTGTTCCTTGTGTCCAAACGAGTAGGCTGCTGCCGCCAGGGCCTCGTACCGCATGGGAGAGGCACGTCTTCGATCTTCCAAAACAATCATGCTCTACTCACGGCATGCTCTCTTACCCGTGAGCTTGTTGCTGTACAATTTGAGTTCGTTCAGCTTCGTGAGAGCTCCAATCGCTTCAGGGATAGTCCCTGCACAGAAAAGGAACAACGAACGAAGTCAGATCGGTGATGCATGATCAAACGTCCTTCAAGACATGCGTCTTAGCACACGTGACGGCCGCACATGATTCTAGCACGATCGACATCTCCCCCACCGCTTAGCTGGTTCCGTTCACCCCCTTGCGTAGCTAGCCTGGTTGAATCTCCAAGCTGCTAGTAACAGGTTTATGAAACAATCCACAGCCACTAGACGCGACAGAGTCAAAGGTCAATATCAAAGTCTCAAGAATTTTTGCATTCGCAAGCGACCATGTCCGCGATGTGATGACGAAAACAATTGCAATTCGAATATCCTCTTGGATCTCGCTCTCACCAGCCAAATGAGTGTCGAGGAGCCGGAGCTCGTGCAACTCGCTCAAGAAAACAGCAAAACCTTAGGAAAAAAGCCAACGATTACAAGAACGGACCAAACTCTGTGGGGACGGGGAGGCAGCGCGTTATTTCGCCGGTTCTTTTGAAGTTTCGGATTAACCATCCCCACCGTGGTGAATGGCGCTCGGCAACGTCTGTACAAGCTTACGGCCATGGGACTATATATTGGCTGTTTTCTCGTTTGGAGAAACATAGTTTTCTCGATAAGGCCCACCCTCATCGAAAGCGCCTTTTCTACCGCCGCGGGGCGCGAAAAAGAAAGGAGCAACACGTCCAGTAGGCCTCGAGGCGTATTTCGTTGTTCTTGAGGGAAAGGTACCATAAGCGTTACCCAAACATTGCAGGGCCTGCTCGTTTCACATTTCACTGCAACGCAACTCGCCCTTCGCAGGAAGAGTGCTATCGATAAAAACGAGCCTACAAGTTCCGCATGTCATTTCCCCACTGAACACGGTGGCCCCGGTGGTTCTGTTATTTCCTCGTCACTCTTTGGCTCTCTCGATTGCGCGTTCGAACCTCTTCGGAGGGAAAATTGGCGAATGTAGGTAACCATAACATTCAAGCAAAAGCACCAAAAGAGTGACGGGACTGCTCAAACCTCGCCGTGTTAACGAAAGGTGAGATAAAAACGAACATGGCCAGTGTTTACCTTCCTCTCTTTCCGGTTTCCAAAGGACAACCTAACAAGTGACTTTACAACCTCTCTGTCTCTTCACGCCTGTCAACTGGCTCAGCCTTGCTCGTCCAGCAGCACTAGGTTTCGGGTAGAGCTGACGCATTCATTGCATCGACCCGTACAGGCTGCCGACGACATTTCCTACGGCGGGCGAAAGACAAGTCTTCAAACCTATCGTGCTCTCATCAACCACGTCTTCTCGCCAGTGAGCTTGTTGTCCCACAAGTTCAGATGCGTTAGCTCCTTGAGAGCTCCAAGCGCTTCAAGGATACGCCCTGCACAGAAGAACAACCATGCTCTACTCAAGTCATTCTCTCTTACCCGTGAGCTTGTTCTTGTACAAGTTGAGGTCGTTCAGCTTCGTGAGAGCTCCAATCGCTTCAGGGATAGTCCCTGCACAGAAAAGGAACAACGAACGAAGTCAGATCGGTGGTCCATATTAAAACGTCCTTCAAGACATGCGTCTCATCCACCGGTGACCGCCACACATGATTCTAGCGCGTTCAACATCTCCCCCACCGCTTAGCTGGTTCCGTTCACCCCCTTGCGTAGCTAGCCTGGTTGAATCTCCAAGCTGCTAGTAACAGGTTTATGAAACAATCCACAGCCACTAGACGCGACAGAGTCAAAGGCCAATATCAAAGTCTCAAGAATTTTTGCATTCGCAAGCGACCATGTCCGCGATGTGATGACGAAAACAATGGCAATTCGTACATCCTCTTGAATCTCGCTCTCACCAGCCAAATGAGTGTCGAGGAGCCGGAGCTCGTGCAACTCGCTCAAGAAAACAGCAAAACCTTAGGAAAAAAGCCAACGATTACAAGAACGGACCAAACTCTGTGGGGACGGGGAGGCAGCGCGTTATTTCGCCGGTTCTTTTGAAGTTTCGGATTAACCATCCCCACCGTGGTGAATGGCGCTCGGCAACGTCTGCACAAGCTTACGGCCATGGGACTATATATTGGCTGTTTTCTCGTTTGGAGAAACATAGTTTTCTCGATAAGGCCCACCCTCATCGAAAGCGCCTTTTCTACCGCCGCGGGGCGCGAAAAAGAAAGGAGCAACACGTCCAGTAGGCCTCGAGGCGTATTTCGTTGTTCTTGAGGGAAAGGTACCATAAGCGTTACCCAAATATTGCAGGGCCCGCTCGTTTCACATTTCACTGCAACACAATTCGCCCTTCGCAGGAAGAGTGCTATTGATAAAAACGGGCCTACAAGTTCCGCATGGTATTTCCCCACAGAACACGGTGGCCCCGGTGGTTCGGTTGTTTCCTCCGTCACTCTTTGACTCTCTCGAAATCGCGTTCGAACCTCTCCAGAGTGAAAATTGGCGAATGTAGGTAACCACAATATTCGAGGAAAAATGCCAGAAGAGAGACGGGACTGCTCAACCCTACCCGCGTTAAGCATGGAAGCCATAAATCGCAGGGGGAAAGGTGAGAAAAAAAACGAACATGGCCAGTGTTTACCTTCCTCTCTTTCCTGTCTCCAAAGGCCACCGTAACAAGTGACTATACAACCTCTCTCTGTCTTTTCACGCCTGTCCATTGGGCCAGCCTTGCTCGTCCAGCAGCACTAGGCTTCGGGCCAGTCAACCAAGCTGACGTAATTCACTACGTCGAACGCACGCTGCCGACAACATTTCATACGGTGTGGGAAAGACACGTTTACCAAACTATCATGCTCTGACCAACCATGTTTTCTCACCCGTGAGCTTGTTGTCCCACAAGTTAAGATGTGTTAGCTCCTGGAGAGCTCCAAGCGCTTCAGGGATACGCCCTGCACAGAAGAAGAACGAACATAATCAATTGTTGTCCAAGACACGAGTCTCACCCTCTCGAAAGCGCCGAACATGATTGTAACACATCCGACACCTCCCATACCAAAAGCTGCCACCTGTCACGCCCTGGTCTAACCAGCCTGACATGGGCTCCGCGTTGCGATTAATAATCGATCGGTTCACGCAAATCGCACAGCCGCTTGACACAACAGAGAGCAAGCACCACTATACAGGTCTTGACGTTCTGAACTACAGGAACAGCCCATTCGACACAGGAAATGGCCCGCCTACGGCATCGTCGATCCAACTGTGACCAATGCGTGTTGTTCACGCTGAACCCCCCGTATGTTGTCCACCACGAATGCCGAGTGCAGCATTAACAATTCTGCACAAACTTCGAATAGCAGTGACCGTTAAGGAAAGGAGAACGCGGTGAAATCGCCATGTTTCAAAGCCCGCGCGGTGGCGCAATGTAGGGATGAAATTTGGTCTTGGCCAATCGCGGATCTAATGATCTATTCCAAAGGTCGAACTGCCAACATTCAACGTGCTCAACCTGGGCATCAATGCTTTTCAAATAGCCCCCAATATCACAGCACACACCATTGTGGCAGACATGGAACATGCCCGTTTCGTGGTCGTAGTCCATATAATATCAGGGCCGTTATCGCACCAAATGGCTTCGACGATCCATTAGACAAATTCTCTCTCACCGACCAGCTGGTTGCTTTGCAGCGAAAGCTGTCGCAATTTGGCTAGAGAACCCAGCCACGTAGGCATGGCAGCTGCACAGGCATCCCGCACATCAAACAATGGGTCATCGCGCAGGTGGTGTTCCATTGCGTCCAAACGAGTAGGCTGCTGCCGCCAGGGCCTCCTATGACGTGGGAGAGACGTGTCTTCGAAAACAACCACGCTCCACTCACGTCATTCTCTCTTACCCGTGAGCTTGTTTCCGTACAAGTTCAGTTTCTTCACCTCCTTAAGAGCTCCAACCGCTTCAGGGATACTCCCTGCACAGAAATGGAATAACGAATGAAGTGAAACCGGTGGTCCACGTTCAAACTTTCTTGAAGGCATGCGTCTCATCCACGTTTGACCGCCAAACATGATTCTAGCGCGTGCGACATCTCCCACACCGCTTAGCTGGTTCCTATCAACCCCGGTCCATGTAGCTACCCTGGCTGAAGCTCCACGCTGCTGCTATACAGGCTCATGAAATGACTCACAGCCGCTAGACGCGACAGAGTCAAAGGCCAATATCAAAGTCTCAAGATTGTTGTGCGAAGCGAACGATCATGTCCGCGACACGATGCCGAAACACACTGCTCATCGAGTGCCCATTGTGACTCTCCCTGTCACCAGGCAGACGAATGTCGAGGAGCCGGGGGAATTCCAAATTGCTTAAGAAACAACACGCATATGGAAAAAGCCCAATGACAATTAGAACAGACGACAGCCCTCTGTGGGGAAGAACAACGCTTGCGCCGGTCCATTTGAGATTTCGGACCAACCATCCCCATCCCTACAACAGCGTGGTACCGTGGTGCTCTAGGAATTAATTCTGCACAAACTTCTGGCGATGGGACCATATCTTGGCGTTTTCTTCGGTTGGAGAAAAATGCATTTTCTCCGTACAGCTCACCCTCATCGAAAGTGCTAATTTCCCAATCGCGAAACGCGAAGAATGCCCGCGAAAAAAGAAAAGAAGTAACACGTCCAGTAGACCCCGAGGTGAATTTCGACATTCTTGAGGTAAACGAACAGTGAGCGTTGCCCAAATTTTTCAGGGTCCGCTAGTTTCACGTTGCAATACAACACAAATCGCACTTGGCGGGAAAGGTGCTTTCGATTAAACCACAGAACCCCGTGGCGGGTGTTAATCCCTCGTCACTCTTGACTCTCTAGATCGCACATTCGCGTCTCTCCGTAGGGAAAGCTGCGCAATTTAATCTGGGAAACCTTTTGTTGGAGGAAAAAAACATACTGAGGGACGGGATTGCTGAACCCTCCTCGCTTTAAGAATGGAAGGCAAGGACCGCAGGGGGATAGGTGGAAAGAAAATGAAAACGCCCAGTGTTTACTTTCCTCTTGCGCGACCCCAGCTCGGGAGTAAACACAGGCACATGGCCGAAATATTGATGCGAATTGTCGCCAAGAACAGACGAAATGAGTTCACATGCGCACAACTAGAAAACACCATGTTCATACGAGAAAAATGCGGTCTAGAACAGTATTGTCGGGTCACACGCCCCCACAACAACGAGCACGCAGACACATGGTGCTCACACGTCACATACCGCACACCAAATATTGTAATTTTGCGTCGATCAGCGTTCCTTGCCAGGGACGTTCTGCCGTTTGTTCTTTCCGCTATTGAGCTATTTACGTACGTTTCGGAAAGGCGTCTCTAGCTGACAAGCAGGCATTTCTTAAGGATAGTTGTGCTGTGATGTACATGGAAAGTCACAGCATTTGGTAGGTAACTGCGTGCGAGGCAATGCACCTGGCACACGTTTGTTTGTGCGGTGCGATGTGCCACGAGTCTCCCATGCTATCCTTCAAGGTACCGGTGAAGGGAAACTTTCGGACGATTCTAACCAACTGCGGGACACGTCGGGAGGAAATTCCGAGCCATGTCGGGGCACCCTAGCCATTCTCGCCACGACCATGTTGCCTCGCCCCCAAAAAATACAAACTGCATATTTCCATGTCGTTCGAAATGGCAATCGCGAACTGTACTGTTGTCTTACATAACGACGGTTCATTTTCAAGAGATTGGCCGAAACGTAGTTGGAAACAATCGAATTTCCTGCGCATCAACCATAAATTACTCAAAACCAGCACTTTCAAATTGTATAACCGCTGGTGGTGCGATGGGCTCTGGGCCAAGGTCAGGCGCAACATCTAGAGAGCAGCAGGCATCTTCAGAAAAGCGCGGAGTACCCTCAAGATACCTTCGAGATTGTTGTAGAATAGATCCAGCTTCACCACTCGGCCATCTTCGTTGACATGCACTCCGCTCCACTGCGAGAGGTCAGCATCTGTGTCCCATTTATTGTTTCGATCCCAACGAGTCCCGCCGGTAGACCGAAACAGCGCCACCAGTGCCGCACGATCCTCAGACGACATTCCAAACTGCTGGGGATCCAAAGTGAGGGAGAAAGTGAGGGATACATGTAGGGCAACACGTGACGACTGGGTGGAAACGCAGAAGAGCACAAGCTAAACCCAGTGAACTGGCAGCATGTCATACGAGGGACTCCAAGGTGTTCAAATGACTGAGATTCTCTCCATGTAACGGAATGTGTGAAGACCCATCCGTACACATGGCCCCGGGGCGTTCGAAATGACAATGGTATCCATTCAGTGAGCGCATGCGGCCTTCGAAATTCGGTTTCTGTTGCGAATGCGGCAACACATCACAGTACGCTACGCTACCCTACTGCAGGCACGTGTGCACACGATACGATAAAGAGGGCATCCAAGCTTGTACACCAGCAGCAGCAGATACAAATTACACAGTGCTCGAGATTAACACACGTTTGGGTTAATTGTCATTGACGCTCTCGATACACGAAAATGATTACATCCAGCTCGGCTGGTGCTGCAATCAAGTGGTTTGGCTAAGAACTTGGTTTGTCTCCTCGATGTCGGTAGTTTGTGTGTCATGAAGAAGGTCTACTCAACCCACACATCGTCCCGAATCGGTGTGCGCGCAACCTACATGTAGCGAAGCAAAGTAAGCCATGTTTCTCTGACCACTCGGCCATACGGCCAATTTCGTGCCTCTGTTCTCGCCAACCTCCTAGGACGATGATTAGACGGGTGTATGAAAGGGCGAAATCTGATTGTAGGAAATCCCAACCGGAGAGTTTGAAACCGGCTTTTCGTCTCACAGAATGTGAGACTCGTATGCATATCTCAGGCGGTAAGCCCGCAAAGGACATCATGGAGCAGCGACGGGTGCGGTACGCTCAGATCTGTTGCTGGGGCCCGCACATCGAAAGCTGCCTCTGCAACATAAAGCTCCCCAACTCTGGGTTCAAACCAAACGTTCGCCAACTCGCAGGCACCCTTTGGGCTGATTCTCGCGGAATAGCTGTTGTTGATGTTGTGGTTGTTGTTGTTGTTGTGTGTGTCACTGTTGATGGTAGCATTTCATCGACCGCGAAAACTGGCTGTCAAACGAAAAACGTCATTCTCAGTGCGGCAAAAAAACAGAGCGTGCTCCTGAAGGCTATGAGTTGAGACCCCGTGAAAGGGCGTCATGGCGAGGGGTACGCTGCTCCTCTCCAGATATAAAAGACAGAAGCGGTAAAATCGCAAGGACGAGAACTGCAAGGGTCTATTCACCATGGCTGCAGCTTTGTAGATTCTCGTCTTCGTTTCTGCCCGCCTCGCATTGTTGCTGGTGCCCAATGGATTCTGGCGGCAAGCTACAGCCGGGGTCACACAGGAATACAGTACCGCTATGGTACAGTACAGTACCACCCAACCACGACCACGCCACACAGACCTCACACCAACCGGTGGAGTAGGGGGTAGGCCTAGGCAGGAGGAAGGTCACACAGGGGCGTCTTATTTACTGCATTATATTTTTTGTGTTTCTGCCCCATCTACATGAATGCTAGTCATTGGAAGTCCTTACTTCTATCACGAAGAGTTTGTTCTTCCTGGTTGAGGTTCGTCAGTATTTGACGCCCTTCTTAATGCGGGAAATAAGGTGCATGTGTCTGCATGGGCACGGAACTAAAAAAGGGGCACCAAAGAAGCGCAAACTGGCCTTCCTCAACAGAGGAAGAAGCCGTTGGGGGGATGGAAGCAATATGTCTTCAGCTGGTTGCTGCTTCGTTGCTCTAACGGCTGCTTCTGCTGTTGCTCCAACAGCAGCACAGTTGAAAGTAGAAGCGGTACTGTGGTAGTACTTTAGTAAAGGAGCTGCCGAAAAAAACGAGGTTGTGCCCATGATCCCCACCTCATCAGTCCCACTCTATGACTTCCTGCTACTGCTACTGCTGTTGTTGTTATTGGTGGTAGGGGTAGGGGTGGTGGTGGTGTTGTTGTTGTTGTCGTCGTCGTTGCTGTTGTTGTTCTTATTGGTGGTGGTGGTTTTGGTGTTTGTGATGGTGGCGTCGAAGGGCTGCGCACAAACAAGAATGAGATGCATGCTCGTCATCGGGAGTTAGTTAAGTGGACATCATCCGTGTACAGCTGTACATCTCTGCATTGCGCACATCAGGATCTCGCGGCAGCACGGCCTCTCTCTACATGCTTGCTGGTTGGTCCAACCACCGCCGATAGTGCTGGTACACGTGCCAACCATAGAGTCATGGCCTTTGAGTGGAAGTTTGGGACGGAGGGGGGGGCTCAGGAATGGAAGGATCATGCATGCCACCATGAAGAGGTGCTGCTGCTCTAAAACATGTCAGACAGATCGAAATGCTGTGCAGCTTCTACACAAACCACACCCGAACATTTATGCCAGGATTGCGGCACCCGGGTCGATGAGATCGCACGGATTGAGTGCCCCGCAGGAGGGCCCGGGGCCACTTTCCTGCCGCTGGTTTGCTAGGAGGACACAGCAGTCGTGCCTCCGATATACCAGAGGGTGGCGTGACTAAGTATAACTATTGGCATTTCGTTATTCAGGGTACCGCTATAGTGGACCGTCGACTGTACTGCTGTACCTCAGAGGAACTATTTCTGACTCTCTGTGAACAAAACGTCGCTGCTGGCGTGATTCACCACCACCTATTTTCTGGCCATGATCAACGGTGGTTCAGATTGCAACCGACTCTATCTACATAGTTGCGGATTGATGTCTCCTGAGCGGTTACTGTTTGGGCAAGTTAGCAGTGCCTCGTGAATCCTCTGACGCTCCATCTGCAGGTTACGTATGGGTTCGAATCTCTCCACGGTGATAAATACCGGTCGTGGTACTCCGAAACTTCAAGGTGCACAGCTACAAGCAGTAGAACCACGGTATGGCGCTTACCGTAGACGACACAGATAACACACCCATACAAGAAACCACACACCCCACAGAATACGACACCCCGGTGATAATTTTTAGTGTTCCGTATCACACATCGGACGAGCGATATATGTTTGCGATATGCGATAGATATATCGTATAGGATATCGCGGAAGAATTCTGGATATCTGGATATTATCTCATCATATCTCATATCATGCGATATGGATACGATATCTCGGTATTTATCCAATATCATGCGATATCGATACGATATCTCGATATTTTGCTTCCAAATCCTGCGACAACGCATGGCCATGAACGATGTTGTGGCTGAGTTTGTATACGGCGGTATTCGTATGCTCTTCTTTTTCACGCTCCACTAGAACAGAGCGTCTGCGTCATGGCAGTGGCCTATACACAAGATATCATGGTTTATCAGGTTCAGATATAAACAAGAAACGGAGAGACGTGGATTGCGTTGTGTGATTGCGTTTTGGGATTGATGTTTGATAACAACGTTCAGACAAGGAGACGTGAACGTTAGATAATATCCCAACCGTCTTGTTTGCGACGTCGGCGCAAACTCGCGGGCTCGTTTCGAGAGAGAGAGTGTTAGTCTGGTGCACACAAAAAGAGCAGTGACAAGTTCCTTTACGTATTGATTGAGAGTTAACAGACATGGGAAGGAAAGTAGAGAGCCTTGTGCGTCAAGTCCATCAAACCCACAACAGCCATGTACAGTATGTATCTCCCCCGGAGATCTCGGAGATCCGTATTGTGCCGAAGGCACACAAACACCCCCCTACTACTCGGTACGAGATACGATCTACGAAAAAACCCTCCTCACGTATCACCAGGTAGTAAGCGGCAACATGTCTTTATCACCCACGATCCAGCATCAATCATTCATCATATATATCCAAAGAATCTCTTCACAAAACCTCTCTCAAGTCGGATTTATTTCAGATAAATACTGTAGTCCTCCTTCCAACATTGAACTTAACTAGAGTAATTGAAATATATCAACCGTCCAGAATATATCGTGAAAACAAAATCCCATGCAGTAAAACAAAAATGATCCTTGGAAAGGCTGCATGGTGGCTCGAGTTTATCCCGCCGGTTGTGTTTGTCGCCGCATGAATGAAGATTCGCAAAACGTGGCTACCACACACAGCCGTTGGTTGGAACCACTACCGGTATGTGTGGTACGTGTGTGGTGTTGGAGACACTAGCGGATGACTGGTGCTCACTACTCTAGTCCCCGTTTGTTTCTGGCTAGTTCTCTGACTATTTTGTGCAACTTTGATCACCCCATGGATGATGTATATCCCATATCCTGTCGATATGACCGGGATATCCGATATATATCCCGATATCGTATCGATATCGCATGATATGAGATAATAGATAATATCCAGATATCGGATCCATATCCCGACTTTTGGGGGTAGATACATCGATATCGTATCTTGGCGTTTTCAATTGCGATACGGAACACTAAGAATTTTGGGCGTTTCTGACAAACCATTGATTTATCACCGGGGCTACATAAGATAACACACCCCTTGAGGTTACGCCGCATACATTCACGGGGCCCCTCCTTCTACGACCGTGGTGATACAGCATCTGCCCCGTGGGTATGCGGGCATCGCGCACACGCACAACATCTGCGAAACTCTCTTTTGGTCGCACCCAATAGCAAGGTATGCAGCAGCTATTTTTTGTGTGAGGGGGTAGGACGGTCGGCGCACTCTGTGGCCACCGAGGTCATGTGCTCAGGAGTTTTGTCTCCTCCGCTGAGCTCCTTTTTTTTTACAACATTCCGCAGAATCACAAGTCATGAAGTGTTCGTACAGGCATTGCTATCACACCCCCCAGCAATACCACACCCCTTCAAGTGTGCGGCAGCAGCGGTTCGACTCAACAAGCAGTCCAATTTTTTTCACACACCCTCATGATCACACCCCCAAAACACACCCTGTGCGTGTTCGGACGTGCAATCACACCCCCTGGTTTATCACACCCCCTTAGGGGCCCGTGCGAGCTGCACTTTATCACCCGGGCTACATAAGATACCACACCCCCCACAGGATACCACACCCGATGATGAAAATTTTTAAGCCCAAAATGTTATCGCCGGGGTGTTTTATCTTGTGTCGTCTACAGTACAGCAGTCGTGAGAAAAAAATATTTAACAGGGAGGCAACTTGGAGGGGGTCCGAAAATTTATGGGGTTCAACAACTGAAGCAAAGTGCTGTGTAGTCGAGTTGATATCCTCTACACCTGCTTGGCCAGGGTCAGGGGTTGACTCCCAGCGTAACCGGGCTCTTCTTGCAAGTGTTTTTTCTCTCGGTTCCGTTCCTGGCCTGGATGGAAAGCGCTACATGTACGTAGTTCGTGTGGCACAAAGGAAAATGAGTGCAGCACTCTTCTCGCATGAAATTTCGAAGGAAAAGTACCGTAGCAGGGGTTGAGTAGGGGGCCACAGGGAGAGGAACCCTTCTGTGTGACCACGGGTTGGAGTAACGGCAATAAGTGCAAGCAGATGTGCAGATGACACAGCAACAGCAACAGCAACAGCAACAGCAACAAGAACAAAGGCACCCGTGTTGCGTTGTTCACATTCCTTCTGTGTGGCCCGCACCCAGACTAAATAGATGGGACGAAGGGACGCCTGCGTGCAAGTGTACGTTCCCGCAATGGACATCTTCTCTCTCTTGCTGCTGTATGTGTGTACATCTTCTCTTGCTGTGTGTACATGCAGGGGGAGGCGGAGCGCACCAATAGAGCGGTGGGGCGGCGAAAGCACCGACCTTGCTTGGCCAGGTCACACCCACACCAAACCCTTTACATGGCTTGCAACGTGATTCCCAATGTTTCAATGTTTCTATGCATACTATGCCTGCTGCGGCTTGCACCATGTGCCTAGACTACTTGTCACAGATGCTGCAGGGTATATGTATGTACAGTAACAAAAATCATCAACGCTTCACGTCAGAAATAGGGCCCCCAACTTGCTGGACCGCCCACCTTTATGTGACGTCCTCGTCTTTGTCGAGAAGAAGAACGTGGGAATGCTAATGCTTGCCGCTTGGAGAGGTGCAGAGCTACAAGAGCTATTGTGCTCTCTTGGGGACGATATTGTCTCGCTCTTTGGAGTGCTCCCACTGCTCGCTGCAGCTTCCTTCTGCCCGCCGCTCCTGCTGTGTGCGCCACTCCTGCTGTGTCTGCTGTGTGTGTGTCTCTCTCTTTCTCGTGCCAACCAACAAAGTTACAACTGGTTACGAGAGGAGAGGACGGAGATTCTTTCTTCAATCAATCATATGTGCATATCACGCCTCTTTGCATATTCCAGGGCACACACGCCGAATGTCCCCTACCACAGGTCCCTCGAGATCAACAGATCTATGTACAGCAGTATAGTAGTACTGCTGTAGTCGCTGTATCTACATCATTATACACTACTTCCGGATCCAGTGCACAGCAGTAGTGTAGGTCCCTTGGTTGATGGCGGGAGAAGGTAGTGATGTACATACAATCCAGCAAGCAAGGTGACATGCAGCGGCATCATGCCGCCATCGAACCGCGGGCTTTGAGACCCTCGTTCAAATACCAAGTGGTCAGCGCGTTGAGATCGGGCAATGCCCTCTCTGAAGAAGTAGGGCCTTGGGATAAGAAACGAGACGGTTATGCTGCAAAAGACTTACCTCACCGGAAAAGGTGTTGTTCCCGGGTTTTCGTTTTAGGTCACACAACCAAGGTAATGGACTAGACTACAGTACATAGATAGAGTATACCGTTGGTGGCGTCCAAATAACGTACCACATACGGTCAGAGGCAGGAGTGAGTTGTAACGAACGGTGGTACCCACACGAACGGGGTACCTAGCGTATAGGAAATCCCTTGGATGTGTTCGCAAGAGTGTGTCTGGTGGGGTTGTGTGGTTTCGAAGTTGCACCGAATGGACACTACATGTAATTGATTGATCTGATGTGTTCGAGCGTGCGCACCTGTCTGCGGTTCTTGTGCCGAAGGTGCGTGGTCGAGAAAAAGGTGTTAACTACTGCCGTCGCTTTGAAGGCAACACCAATCCTCGGTAAGCCACGAGGTCCAGCAAGGATATTCCAATCAATCAATGTCATCCCTGACTCGTACCATATGTTTTCAAATGGCATATACTACTGCTGTGGTCTTCTGCATGTTGTGTGCGAAGAAAGCAAATTTTCTTGGAATACATGTACTTCAAACTGAGAGAAGAAGAGCGAACACAGTAGAATATGGTAATGACTACCGTACATACATATATACAATACACATGCGTGCATCATCTACCCGTCTACATTGTTTTCAGATCGGGGGCAAGCTGCATAAGCATGTAGTTATGTAGCCGGCGAAAGGACGAAAGCCGAGCGCATCCGCATCAGGATAGACACACCCCAAGCAGCCACGCGGCTGTACATGTATTCGTGTCATACTCTCACACTTATTGTGCTGCTGCTGTGTTTTCCCCCGCACCCCCGCACCCAACTTCGGAACAAAATGACACGATGGGAACGTCCAAGAATACCATCTTTCCAGCAGCAGCGTAATTGCGCCGGCAGCACACACACGTCACGGCAGGCGGACGTCTGGACAAATACTGCATCGCGAACAACATATTCTGGCGAACAACGGTGAGGTGAGATGGTGACGATCGATCGTGGGTGGTGGCTCTGATAATGAGTGGATTAGATTCACTTCCGTGCACCGAACTCAACAGACCGTTTGACAGGATTCAATGCACGTATGCATACGACGATACCAACATGACAGCATCACATGTAATGTGTAGGGGTGGTTCGAGATTCTTCAGCTTGAACTCATGTGTAGAACATGTGAAACTACACATACACAGGACATGGACATAATCTGCATGAAAACGCGTAGCAAGCAACTGGTGGTGATGAGTCCTCTGTCGGCATGCACTTCGTGCGAAGCCAGAATCACAAGAGACGCGGCGTCCGGGCGTCCTGGTTCTCAACGCACGTAACTAGAATATTGTGATTTTTTCTTCGGCGAAATGCATTCGAGAATTGGCGGACAGAGTTGGTGTTGAGACATCAGATCATCCGCCGTGCGATCATCAACCGACTACAAGCAAGCTTCGCCCTCGTTTCATTGGTATGTTTGTTGCCCCTAAAACACCGTAGGTCGTCCTACTGTAGACCGCAAGGGGCCTTGGCAATCTGTACGCGTGTAGTCCGGGGTGTCAGTTCGCCACCGGTGTGCGATTTGTTCTATTTTGGAGGTCTGGAACGGGTGAATCCTTCTCGGGACAACTATCAAGGCAACCACACCGCACCAGGAAGGCGGAGAAAAAAAAGTCACTCCTGTTTGGCCTTCCTCGTGTGTGACACCGGCTGGTGCGTCCAAGCTCGTACCTATAAGAAGGGTGTAAAGGCCGACGTACACACAGAATAATAGCGGTATGGCAACATGAACCTATTAGAGCAGTCCTCCAGTACCTTTTTCGCGCTTGCTGAGCTGCACAACGGACCAAATGCTGTATGAACATTATACAGAAGAATGCGAACGTTCTGACAAATCAGCAAGAAGCATCACGAAGATCGTCCGTTCCACATTTTTTTCTCGTCCGCCGAAGAGACGAATTGGAGCTGTATGTAGGATCCGCCTACAAGATGTACTGTTGTACACACACACACTAATGTCTGCTCATCTTCCCACTTACAACAGAGAGAAAGCAGTGAGATACGAGCTTAGACTACACAATATTATGCGCTTTCAACATACGTAGGAGAGACGCACATGTTTTTGCTCTCCGGGCTGTGATGTACGTAAGTCAGGACGGGCTGTGTTTTCAGATGATGGCAGCAAGAGCAACCGTCGTAGATTAAGCGGGGTGCTTGGAAACGTAAGACGTTTTTTGCTGAGGGCGTTGCCCCACGGTGACCACAAATGGATGGATTGTGTTCCCCTTTTGGGCGAACAGTCCGTTGCTTCCGGACCCCCTAAAGACGTTCACTACATACCCCCGTCCCGCTACACCATTAGTTCAACAACATCATACCGTGGCGCATCTTTCTTCTCGTTCTGATAACGGTGTTTGTCATTCTTTGTGATTGGGCCGTTTGGTCGAGAACACTCCGTCCGGTACAACACACGGGTGAAAACCGACACCATCTTGTAAACTGGCTGTACGAACCACGGTCGGGACGAAAATGGCATTCACAACGCGCACGCTTGGCACCAGGATCGGTTGCCGAGCTTTCCAGTTGCATCGTGCTTGAAAAGGTTTGATCGTGCTGGCCCACCAGCCAGTCGGCTGATTTCACGACATCGCCTGCGACTAAGTGGGTTTTGATTATTTTCTTCAGAACGAGAAAAATAATAGACATCGGGAAGGCTGTGATACCGTGTGCAGTCACTCGGGCGGCAGCATTGACCTCCGCTCGCTGTGCCCATAGTGAACGAACAGAACACTCTCCTGGCAGTTAGTCTAGACTCGACCCCCGCGTGGTGCTTAATCCCACGCGCAGGCTCAGCGTGAAAGCGTTACCTCATTTTGCCATCGCGGTGGCGGCGTTTCGTTTTCCGCATCAGTGTCAGATGTTGTTCGCTGTGCGGTTCATTGTTGATCCCGCAATTTCCTTCGACTCAGGCCAGCGACCTCTTGACTCTCGCACAATACACGATGTCCAAACGGTGTGAACGTGTCTGCATCTGCGCACACCCTCGTCCCGTTTCACGTGGAAATAAACCTGACGGCGACGAAGAGACGAGGGAGATTTGATGAAGTCGGCCCCTAGCGATGACCGCGGTCGGCGTGACTCAGGCCAGCACGTGAGTAGACGGCAACGAGTAGGAATACGATGTACCGTAGTCGCGTCTAAGGGATCAACCGCTCAGACGAAAAGGATTACGTTGACCTGACTGCCGCCAGTAGCACGTAAGATGTTCCACGTTGATGCGGTCACCAACAACATGCATTTTCAGTCGCCTGCCGCTCCGACCACCCTTTTGTGATATGTTATTCCTCGAAAAATGGATATCTGACCTATGGACAGACAAACGTTCACTTGACCGCTCTCCCTTCCATACAGGCATCCGCGCGGAGCTCGCAGGATACGTTTCTCCAGGCGATAGCTCAATCCGTCGCGAAAACACCCGAAGATCGAGTTTTCGCCCGCTGGTACAACCGCAAGGGGCAAGTCGAATCCACCCGGACCTTTCACGGCGTCTGGGGGGCGAGCGGCGAGGTAACTAGACTCACACCGACGTGACATGCGAGAGATTTTCACTTGCAAACACATGGATGACTCGCAAGTGTGAAGACAACAACAACAAAAACAAGTCTCAGAGTCTGCGCGAAGTTCCCAAGGGTATGGTAGTACTGTCCGTAGCATAGCTTCCGGCTAGCCCAAGCAAGGTGCGCAACGCATACGATACGTCCTTCCACTTGCGAAGGTGATGGACAACGACCAATATTGCTACTACACAACGGGAAACGATACAGCAGATGAGAGAGGTACTATGATGAGACCAAGAGACTATGGACCGAGGGGGGGGCCTTTTCTACCCTCTAGGAAGCGATGTTTTGTCGTGCTTCAGGTGGAAAGGTCGACCAGTCACTCTCGAAGACTTCTAATTCGGAGCGTTGGGTGCGAACGAAACATATTGCAATGTGTTCGGCGTCGGCTGTTTGTGCCCTCGGTACAACTCTACGCTGCTTTCAGATTACGGAGTTTCCCTGGAGCCTGTTCTCGGGAACCTATGTTCGTGATAACAATCGTTGTCGGTAGCGATTGCTCGAAGTAAGCCGGCCGTCTCTACGCTGTCTTCCTTCCCCCCTCAGATTGCGCACCTCCTGCGAGTTGAATGGGGCCTGACCAAGGGCGACCGAGTGGTGCTGGCGTTCAACTTCGGCCTCCGCTTCTTCGCGGTGTTCCTCGGCTGCCTGAGAGCCGGCATCATCGCCGTGCCGGTGTACCCGCCTAACCCAGCCACGCTCAAGAAATCTCTCCAGAACCTGCAACTCATCGTCGAAGGTTGCACGCCGAAGATGATTCTCGTCTGCCCGCTCGTCAACAAGCTCCGCCTGGCGTGGAAGCTGCGGGTGGTGGCGACGGGGAAAAGCGGCTGGCCGAACTTACCCTACCACTGCCCTGACGTCAAGGAGGAGACGATCCCCACAAGTGGCTTGGCTTACACTGCCGTTGAGTGGAAGAGCCGTGGCAGCAAGTCGACGGATGCCGGAACTAAGCGGCCAAGCTTCCAAATGCAGCGACCGAGCTTCGACGACCCGACTATCAAGCCGGAAGACGTGGCCTTCCTGCAGTTCACCTCGGGCAGCACCTCGGATCCGAAGGGGGTGATGCTCACTTACGGTAACCTCACCCACAACATCGATGCCATCATCAATTCCTCGAATGCGGTGAGAGATTGAGAGAAACCAAGGCCTACGCCTTGTCAACTACAGTGGCATGTACTTCGTAGTCGTGAAGCCCTGTCTTTCTGCTGGCCTCTTGCCCGAACATTGGGGAGTACCAAGACCTCTCAGCTATCTAATGAGAGCAATCTAGTTTCGACTTGGAAAGAGATCCGTCTCTGGGTCCACTGATATTGCTTTCTGTCAATCCCAACAATATTGTGATGGGCTCTTTGTACCTGGTGCGGTGGTGAAGGTTTGAAATCAGGCGTTGCTCAGCGGTGTTTCAAGGAGCGAACGTATCAATGTCGATCATTTCCAAGGAAAAGCCGACAACATCGAGCAGTGGAGGAATATCAGGAGATGGGCCATTCTCTTTTCGCGGCGTGCCGCCAATCGACCGACTCCTGGGTGTTGTTTTCTGCAGCGCTGACGAATTTGCAGCTATCGCAACTTCGTTGTTCGTCCCCTGATTCACAAACTCCTTTCAAACGGAACATAAATATACGCCCCCGTGCCAATTCACCGGTAGCAAATCGTCGAACGAGGGGGGGTCCCGGGTGGCAACCGTACCTGGTTCTCTTGGCTGCCAACCTTCCACGACATGGGTCTTATCCAAGGAACTCTGGTGCCGTTCCTGGCCGGATGGACGGCGGCGTACTGCTCACCCATCACCTTCATGCGCCGGCCTCTGATGTGGCTGGAGCTCATGTCCAAGGAGAAGACGCAGATGACGGCTGCTCCGGACTTCGCGTTTCGACTCTGCGTGCGAAAGTGGTGAGCCGTTCAGCTGAATCTAGAGGGGAGACCCACTGCAATCCGCGGCAGCACACGTTTCAAACAATCGTAGAGGAGCGCGTCTGCCGCAACTGTGTTGCCGTGGTTTCGACCAGTATAGTCCACATCGTGACCGGGCGGAATCGTTGCGGGCGCGGTTTCCCTCCGTCTTCCCCGAACTGTAGATTGATTAATCCTTGTGACCGAAACGCTTCGCTGCTGAAGCACCCGTTCGCTCGTTCGCTCTCTCGCTCATCACCCTGGTTGCAGCTTTATCCTTCTGCCCGGGACGTTTCGATCCTTGCGCATCCGCTCGCCCATTCGCTTTCCCGCTCGCCGCCTCTGTTGCAGATATATCCTTCTGCCCGAGGCGGTCCGATACTTTTTCATCCGCTCGTTTATCCGCTCTCCCGTTCGCCGCCCCGATTCCCAACAAATAGGAAAGAGATGTCGCTGGAGAGCCGGGCCGCGCTGCACCTGGACCTAAGGCCCATCATGTTCATGCAGAATGCCGCCGAGCCTGTCCGCGCTAGCACTGTGAGTGTGGCCGGTATTGACAGACCGACCGTTGGGGTGGTTACACTCGATGTTGCCTCTTCGCGTCATATCTTTCCCACTTGTTCTTGATATCGTTGTTGTTGCTGTTGCTATTGTTATCGTTGTCGTTGTTGTCGTTGTTGTTGTTCAAGGACAGAATAGCAACAGCGACCCTGACCAGAGTTCCACTACTTGACAGCACGACACATTTCCTCCCACGGCAACTACAGAAAGCCCAGACGAGCAAATACAGTATCCAAAACGTGACGTGTTTGAAGCCGTAGAGCTTTCGCCGTCGGCATAGGAGACGAATGCGAGTCGAATCCCGACGTGCCCACAACAAGTCAATTCTGTTGATCTACCTGCACCTTGAAAGGTTCGCGACTTCGCCGAAACCTTTGCTGCCGTGGGCCTTCCGGCGTACGCATCCAACGCGGCGTACGGGCTCGCCGAGCACACCGTCGGATGCGCGTCCTTTAGCCCTAACCTGGGCGGAAGAGAGAGCTTGAGCAACATATCCGACGAACGGCTGCAAGCATCCGGGGATGTCCACGCCTCAGCCAACAGCCACATTGGTGTGAGTACCGGGCACACGTACCTGCTACACCGGTAGGTCCGTCCACATCCACGTTGAACCCATCCGTTCCGGTCCTGAAATCTCCACATATCCCCACCGGTAGGTCCGTCCACATCAACGTTGGACCCATCCGTTTCGGTCCTGAAATTTCCAACCACGCCAATAATGCGTGGGTTGGGTCTGGTTCTGTCTTTTATGCGTGCCTCAACAGATCAAGGTTATCGACCCCGAGACGTGCCGGGAGGTTCCCGTAGGCGAGACGGGGGAGATGTGGATATCCTCCAAGTCGGTGGCCGCGGGCTACTGGGGAAAGCCCGAGCTGACCCAGGAGACCTTCCGGGCACGGATCAAGTGCGATCCCGCTGCCGACGGGTGAGGCTACGAGATATACATATATATATATAGAGAGAGAGAGGGAGAGAGGCACCGACAGACAGACAGACAGACAGAGAAAGGGAGGCACAGTACGACAAACAGGGAGAGAGAGAGAGAGCGAGAGCGAGAGAGAGAGAGAGAGAGAGAGAGAGAGAGAGAGAGAGAGAGAGAGAGAGAGAGAGAGAGAGAGAGAGAGAGAGAGAGAGAGAGAGAGAGAGAATGAGAGAGATAGAGAGAGAGAGAGAGAGAGAGAGAGACTTGCCCCGGCCTTAGACCGATTCCCGTCTGCCTCTGAGGCGGTGGAACTTGTTGATGTGCACGTCACGATTTCGCGCATCTATATTGTGCATGCATCCCTCTGTGGTCGGTAATATACCGTAGTTGAAATGGACAGTTGGCGGTCGTGGTCCTTTGCCGTTGCGTGTCTAGTTGTTATGTTTCTCCTTCAATGTGTGGCAATAGTGTTGGCTTGTTTATAGCCTCCAGCTCTACCCATGAGACAATTTACGACGTTTTCACCACCGCTTATCAAAACATTTCCCAGGTCTCCCGCCTCCCCGTGGGTCGATTCAGACTTTCTTCGCACCGGAGACCTATGCCGCGTCGACACCGAAGGCCTTCTTTACGTCGAAGGCCGGCTGAAAGACCTCGTCATCGTTGCTGGGCGCAACGTTTACCCTCAGGTACATGAAGTTATTTTCCTAGGCCGTGAGTTTCAACATTTATTCTGCGTATTCATGGGTGAAGAGGATCGTTGCTTAGAGACACCTCGGTCGAGTAACAACTTTGCTTGCTGTGGAGGGCGAGGGGCAACAGTCAATATTGGGTCGTTTTAACCCCCTGCAGTTCCAATCAGCTCGAAAGGACGGCACACTGCGTTTCGTAAATATTGTCTATCGACGGTGCCCCTGATCTCCGATGCCTACCCTGTCACGTGCGGTCGTAATTTTACGTACAGGACATTGAATTCGTCGCACAAGACGCGTCGTCTCTCGTCCGGCCAGGGTGCATTGCAGTCTTCTCAGAGACAGAACTCGGCGGCGGCGTAGAGGTGACCTTCAGAAGTTGACAACACGTAGTCAGGGATCTACGGGGGGATTTGTACCACATCCCACTCTCGGTTTGGCCCCTGCCACGTTTCCTGCCCACTGCTGTTGCCTTCATCTTGTCTTTTTCTCGGGAATCTTGGGCGACTTCTTGCTGCCTTCATCTTTTTTTTTTTCGGGAATCTTGGGCGACTTCTGGGGTGCCACTACCACGCAGCCTTTATCTTACGCTGGGGTACATTCGGGGCGGGTCGGGAGGGGGGGGAGGTCGTCGAACGAAATCATCGGCTTCTTCGGGTGGCAAAGCATACCATGGCCTCTGGCCCCTGTACCAACGAGAGGAGTGTGCGGATCATGAAAGGATTCGTTCAAGGTAGACATGATTTTGATCTAGTCGATAGGAGCGCAGCGATCCTAAGCCAGGGCGGCCTCTGCCTCGCTTTGTACATGACAGATCGTCATGGAGGTGCGGACCGTCTCCAAGAAGAAAACCAAAGCGGTCACGGAAGCGATGGAAGCCGTGCGCCGCAGCGTCATCAGCGAATCTGGTCTCACGCCTTCCAGAGTGGTCAGTGCTCTCTGTCGCGCATGTGGCCCAAAACGGTTGGTTCGAAAGGTTCATTTGGTTGTGGTGAAAGCAATCGAACAGTGGCATACGTCGTACGAGGTGGCACAGCAGTAGAAGTACATTTTAGTTCCTCGAACGTACCGTCGAGAACGGAGCAACATCGATATAGGAAGGCGCCGGGTTCTCTGTACCGTTTTGTTCGCGTGCGTGCAAGAATGGCCATGGCCAGTCTGTCGCCACAGTGAAACACACGCTCATCCTGGCAGAATCGCCCTGTGCACCCCATAATGTGCAACAGGTGGCCATCAAGGAGGGAACGATTCCGAAAACTACCTCCGGCAAGATTCAGCGACGGAAGACGCGAACGATGCTCCACAGGGGTGGCCTAGATGTGGTGCGGGAGCTTCGTCTAGATCCCACAGAAACGGCGGCCTTTGCCGCTGTTCAGGATCAAACGACAGACGACATCACTGGCGTGGTAGGTTTCCAAAACGGGAGACTCGAAATTTCCGAACAGAGAGCTCACGATTGCTTTGTCAAAGTGGCAGTGTACAGTATCAGAACCGGCACCGGGTACATCACGCTCGGTGTCCATGTCGGCTGCAAAGGACACAAAGGCGTAGGGTGTATTTTCTGCTCATGCTTTCTGGTTGCAGTCCTTGTATTCCGTGCTATTCGGCCAAAATACCTACGACTGCTCTGTAGCGCGTTGGTGGCGAGGGGGTTGTTGGTCTTCGGGTCTTCCGGAGCAGCTAGCGCAAACATGTGTGCACCCCGACGGGTTCCGCTTGTTGTTGTTGTCTTCGCTTTGATAAACGTTTTCGTTTTCTCTACCCAGTACATTCCTCTGTCTAAACTACATAGTCACACACTTGACGCTCCGTCGATTCCCGTGGTCACAGGCCGACTTGCCCAAAAAAGGTATACGAAAGAAAACTTTGCAATGTTTTTTGGCAAGTGTTACTGTAGTATCGCACTAACGTTGTGGGGCCTCACGAATGTCAAACACCGTTTCCGCTGGTTTATGCACTCACAGGCGACGAACAGTGACACCGAAACTCTGCCCAACGACACAGAACGACCTCCCACGGCCGAGTTGTGCGCCCAAGACGTCATTGACATCGTGGAGGCCGTGAGTATCCACATGTACTTTTGCCACGCCCTTGTTGGTGGGGCTTCCTTTCCGACAGCTCTGTGCGATCGCCTGTCTGCAACCAAACTACTGTAGAATCGAAGTTGCGAAATTATTGCTAGCTGGAGTTAACGTGAAAACATTGCAGCACACGGCCAGCGAACCTCTGTGGCCAAGCATGCATTTTCCCTACAGGATTGCTTGGCCAAGCACGCATTCACCCATGTTACGGCCAAGACCTTCCCAGAGTGAGTGATTTCCACGGTCTTGCTGAAATGGGACGATGTGCGTGCAAAGTTCAAAGGCGTAGCGAAGGGACTACTATGAGGTACACTACGAATTATGCGAGTCTTGCTGTAATCAGATTCAGAAGCGTCGGTAACAAGCCGACTAACTACCTGTTATTCACGAAACCGCCCCTCTGCGACGTTCCGATTGTTCAGGCCACCGGGGTGGAAGGTATTGGAGAGTCCGACGATCTGCTGGACCTCGGAGTTGACTCGCTCGTGTCTGTTGGAATCAGCAAAGTGAGATTCGTTGTAGTAGTTGGTGTATTAGGGTGCGTTGTTGTCCTTGTTTCAGCTATTGTGATTGTTGTAGTTGTTGTTTTTTCAGACTCCAAAGTACTTCCTTTGATGTTGTTCGGTGGATATATTTCAAGAGCTTCCGAGGGCTTCCAGGAGCTATCGCACTTTCGGAAGCACGATACTCGTCAAATATTTTCTCTGCAACGCGAAAGGTACCGAAGCGCGCAAAATCGGTGGGAGGCCCGGAAAGTTGATTTCGCTGGTCTTCTGCGCTCGGTCGTTCCTCGATTGTCATACGGCCACAACGTGTGCCCGCGGAAGGCCTCTGCGTCTAACGTCCGTGCTGCCGAAGATTCCGGAGACGTGACTCGCTCCCCTCTGACTGATGATGTGTCCTCTGGCGAACAGAACCTGTCTGAGGCCTCCGGATGCGATCTCCCACATGAGCTTGTGTTCACGCACCCCACGGCGGCCCTGATCGCGGAGTTCATAAGCTCTGCCGTTAAGAAATCCCAAGCCACTCTTCGCTCCAGGTGTGTAACGTCAGGGTGAATCGTCCGAGTTCCGCAATGGCACGGTACTATATTTCACTCTGGCCTATTGGGCAGTTGAAGGGAAAATCAGGAAGTGTTGCTTCAGAACCATTGCGACGGTGGAAAAGAGGTACTGCAGACCCTGTCTCATAGCGGCATAGGGCAACCAAACCCCAACGGTACTCGGGTTCTGAGACTTTGCGCCTTCCCCGATCGGTGTTGCCAACTTCACGCCGTCGAAGCTTCCGTCGCGATCCCAACAAGGGGAGCACGGCCGGTGACTCCTCAACGCCCGCACGCACGAGCAGTTTGGACTGCGCGGGGGGCTCCCGCCTGAGGGACCTGGGGGGGGAGTGGACGACCGGTCCCATGCAAGGATGGGTGTTTCGCCTGACCCAGGTAAGTAGAATTTCATCCTGTGTAGATGTAGACATCGTGGCAATCAATGTTGGACAAGTTGTCGCGTCCCTATCTTCGCGTTTCATATCGATGGGTCAGCGAATCATGCCCCCGCATATATTATACGGACACTTACTTTCGTTCGTTGATGGATAAATTCATACGTCCCTTTTTATCGCGTTTCATCCACGGGTCAACGAATAAAATGCCCCCCCATCCCCACTCTCTGCTTACCTATGCTGTCCTGCGCTCGGTGGCAGACAATCCTACTAGCATTGGTTCTGCTGCAGATATTTGTTGCGCTACAGCCGGCCCGTCACTACTGGCGCTACATCTACGAGCTGTCCTCGACAACGTCGTTTGGGGCATACCCCAAACAGCCGTGGATCTACGTAGACCTGCCTGTCTTCGGAGGAGGAGCAGAAGGCGAGCGAAGACACTCTCACATGCCACACCACGAAAACCAACTCCTCGCGGCAACTAAAGAACCATACATTTGTCGTCGCCTTGCGTCAGATTCTCCACAACGGGTGAATGACGGGGCTTGGTGGTAAACCGTTGTTGTTGCAGTTGTTGTTGTCTTCAAACTTAAAACTGTTCCGATCTCTCTACCCAGTAATCCGTGCCGTGAATGATATGGCGCCTTATCCATGAATATGATGACATGATTCTTGCTACCCGACAGGATCATCTTCCAAGGTGCGGGCCCTCGGTCTTCTTGGAGCGCTCTCGCCGATGATATGGTTCGCGTGTTTCACCGCGATCGTGATCGTGACAAAGATCCTGCTGGGCGCGCATCCCCAAGAGCGCGTGCCCTTGGGCACGCGCGCGTACCTCTCTTGGTGGTACATGAACGCCATGCTCAACGTCTGGGAGTGCGTCGGTGGAACGTGGTTGCTAGACACGAAGATGATAATCTTTATTTACCGCTGCATGGGCGCAAAGGTGAGAGAGTCACCAAGCTAGTACGGCTCTCGTCTTGACCGCGTTCTCACCTCCGTGCAGACTAGCTCTTGGTTGGGCGATGCCACCAATCATTCCTGCGACACTCTCCGGCTACGTGACGTCTTGGGGGCCATCAGCGCGCCGTGCGTCCACATGCCGAGGCATAGCCATGGCATACGGAAACATAATCGAAACGCCGACGCTATCGATATAGCTCGACGAGGTGATCACGAATTTCGCTGTTGTGTCAGTTTTAAGTTCCATCCAAACGTTGTCGACGGAACGTGAATGGACGACTTGTCGGGCATGGACCATATAGTCTATGCCCATACATCATGGGGGCCTGTTGAGAAGCACGATGACCACTGGACTACCAGTCAGCGCCGACGGGTAGTCTAGCGGCCATCGTGCTGCTCAACGGGGCCATCTGCTCGCCGTACGTCCATTATCCAAACCTTAGCCCTGACACACGCACACGCAATCATCACGCTCGCAGATTGCGTGGACGGCGAGCATCAGCGTCTTCATTCGCGACTTCGATTCCGTGGACGTCCGGGAAGGGGCGAAGGTGGGCGGTAACCTGTACGTGCGCCGTTTTGAGGCTTCTTACATGGACGTCGCGCCCATCATGATTGGCAAAGGCGCCGACATTGGGACCGGTTCCGTGGTGTACGGAGGCTCAAGCGTCGGGGACCATTGGTGAGTGTTAAGAAGCACGATGACCACTCGGCTACTAGTCAGCACTGACTCGTAGTCTAATGGTCATCATGCTAGATGTGTGAAAGAGAATCGCGTTCCACTTTCTCAGCAACTTTGACGACAACACAAACTGCAGAAGAACTTGATCCAGCAGGTAGATATTGGCATCATTTTCCACGCGAATGAGTGCGACAAGCATTACCCCTGTGCTCCCCCGAGCACAGGCGCGTCAACCTGGTGAATCCTTGACTTGGGCTGCCCTTCATATCGCGTGCTCACACGCATGGAGTGCAGGTGTTCTCTTCGAAACGATGAAAATGCCTTATTTGAATCCGAAAAACTCGAGTGCTGGACGCTTCTCCCTGTTGGGAGGAGTCGCTGAAACGTTCGCCTTCTTGAACCCGGGCGCCGATGTGCGACCAGCTTGCCGAGACGTACTCAACGCTGCTGCAAAAGCAAAAGGTTTCGACCAGACCTGTTGGTGCTGGCGCACTCGGACATTGATATCCAAACGTATTGCCAGAAGTAATTTCGGTTAAATTCCATCTCTCGTATCTCACATGTTCTCCTGCCGCTTCCGCTGTTTTTGACCGCGCCGGTCCGGTGCGCTTGATCGCTTCTGTGGGGTCTCCGATCCAGTTTTGTCGAGCCCCTTACCGTCATTCCACCGCTTTCGAAGCTTGCGGTGAGTGAGGTGACCCACAGTCGATTTTCTTGCGTTTTTTGGTGTTTTGGAAAATGCTTTCTGGTTCAACTCGACGCAATACCGTAATCGGAAGGGAGATAGATACTGATGGTACTCGAATGAGAATCACGCCAGCCAGTAAAAAGATCTATGCGCTTATGGCATCCCTTAGCATACTTCTTCGTTTAGCTGTGGAAGTTCTCCCGCCGACGTTCTTCTCGTGCGCTGTGCCTGCGATCAGCCACACTCCACTTGGGAAGGTCACCCTGCGAAGGAAACCAAGAAGGGTGACCCAGCCCATGATGGCGTGCTGCTGGATGTTCCTGGCCCATGTGCCGCCATGCCCTGTCTCATTGAGGTGAGCAAAGGGTGAATAATTGGTCAGTCTGTGCAAGAATGTGCGTTCATAAAACTATGTGTGCAGAAAATTGGGCCTTTGTCCATGGACGTGTCAGTAGGCGATGTTGCAGAGGACTTCCAAGCGTGTGTGGCGGAAATGTGCCAGGGAATCCACCGGCGGAGTTCGTTCGGGAACAAACGTCACAATGTGTAGGCTATGCTTCATCGTGGCAACAAAACACTCCATTGTGATCTGCCAGTTTTTTGTTTCGAACGCGCCAGCGAGCAACAACACAGGAAATAAATGCGTGGGTGGCACTCGCTCATCGTCGCATTGAAAGATATTTTGCGGCAGGGCAACCCTTACCACGTACATGACTTGTGCCATGCCTTGCCCTTGCCTCAAAAGCTAATAAGAGACCCCCCCTCTTACTCCGGCGTCGCTACCACAGTTCATGAAGCAAGTAGCGATTCTGTGCACCCTGGTTGCTACGACGGCAATGACCTACATCCCGACCATCCTGTACGAGTCTACCGGTGTATCTGAGAACTTCCGCTACGCTCTTCTCGTCGAGATTGTCATTCTCGTGGCGGGAGTGCCGAGTCAGCTCGCCCTCTACACTGCTCTTCTCAAGTGGGTTCTCGCAGGTACGTGGGGGCGCCCTCAGCAGTGCCACTATGTATCAGCCGATTTCGCTGGAACTACTGTAGAGCGGGCACATACTGCAGCATGGTTCATTGCACGCAACGCTTCAGAACATTCCATCGGTGAGGCGAGATGTCACCGGCTTGGGAGCGGTCACCCGGGATGACTTAACGAGCGGCACTGCTGAGTGGGTATCCTTGATGGTGAACACGTTTTTGCGGAGAGGTCCGGATTCAGATGAAGATCGCTAACCTAACCCTAACCCCACCTTATCCCTTCGTGGTGACAAGGAAACGCGGAGGATTTACCATTCCGTGCTCGTAGACGCGCCTAGACGAGGCGTGGAGAGGATTGTTATTCGTTCGGGTTAGGGTTAGGGTTAGATTTAGGGTAAGGGTTAGGGTTAGGTTTAGGGTTAGGGTTAGAGAGACAAGGTAGGCACAAACACATGGACGAGTCGTGGAGAGTGTTTGTGTTGTTATACTTTCGTGTTTGGTTAGGGTTAGAGTTAACGTCGGGGTAAGAGAGCAATGGTAGGCATTCACGCCTGGCCGAGACTTGAAGAGTACTGTGCTTTCTTCCATAACGTCCTGCGAAGCCTTCTTGGTTTGTTTTGTACTGTTGGGGGCTACACCCGGCAAGCGGTACACGACACGGTGGTTTGACCTTTTCCGTTCTGCGAGTTTGTCTGCCAATCGGTGGTTGTTCGGCGGTATCCTGTGCCTTTGATGTTGGCACCAAGGGGCGTGCTTTCGCTGTTTCCGAGCCAGTCTGCCGAAGACAACAAACAAGCAAACGGCCCCTTCGACACGGCACTGACCCTTACGCATATGGCGTATTCCTTGTTTGTTCGCTGCCATGTATGCTGGCAGGTCGGGTAACGGAGGGTCCTTACCAGCCGACCGTCTTCCAGACCTGGCGGAGATGGTACCTCGGCAGGCTTAGCGCGCTTGTGTTCGCCTACTTCAACGTCTTCAACCAGTGAGTCCAATCGTTCGGAGATCGCCCGAGATGGTAGACGCCTCCTCATGTCCGAGTAAGACGCACTCTCTCGGTTTGTTTAAAGACGTTCACACAGGCAGCCTAACAACGGTCAGCTATTGGTATGGCTAATTGAATGCGATGGAATCGGCGGCCGGATGCGTGGAATGGATCGCTCACACAAGCCTAACGATGAAAGCGTCTGGTTGAAGACAGACTTCGGCGAACTACAAAAGGTGTCGGAGAAGTGCAGCAGGAACTGTTCACACCTAGCCCCAACCTGGCGTTGACGGCGCAATCTAATCACCACAGCACGCGCCTCCAACCTGCGTCCCCAAACCTGAAAACAATAAACTACCCAAGAACAGAACGCACACAACAATATTCTGTTTCACGCGGCATAGCCAACATCACCTCATGATCAGTATTGATTTTCTGGCACCTTGGCACTTGATTGCTGGGACCGTTCTGTCGACTTCGTCCCCACCCTGGCCCGCGGTTTGGACGACAGATGTCCGAGATACGAGTGGTGGGCGGCCGCCCTTGGCATGAAAGTGGGGCGTGGTTCTGTGATCTTGCTGGAAGGGTACAACCCGGAGGACGCACACCTGATTGAGGTGGGGTCTGAATGAAGGACGAGCTCCTAGTGAAAGCCCTGGGCGACCTAATTCCCCGAAACAGTAACACGGTACGTTCAGTCGCAGCGCGCGCCCACGGGGACGTGCTACAGGATGTCGCCCACTGGACGCCGCGTGATCTGTGTGTTGTTCAGGGGTGTTGTTGAGGGGGGAGCAGGACATCTTGGCGTATGGTATCCGTCTTGCTTCCATCGATGTACGATTGTGGCACGGTAAGTTATTCACCCCCTCCGCCCTTTTCAAACGCCTGTCTTCGATATATACTGAAACCACGCCTTACGTACATCACTGATTTCCAGATCGGCAGCGGAGCACACGCCGGCTATCCGATTCTCTCCGTCGACCGGCCAACCGGACGTGGCACCGAACGCGAGAAGAAGGCAATAGCGATCGGATCGAAGGTATTGCTTGGATTTGGGGCACATCTCGGCGCCGGCTCTACCGTCGGCAACGGTGCAATGGTGAGTCTAGTTGCCTTCGCTCGGTTTGGTCACGGCTGGAGTGCTCGCCTTGTTGACACAGCGTCCTTGTCATGGACGACGACTTGGTCGAAACTACCCCCACACTAACAGCCCCAGCGCACTTCGTACGTGAGCTTTTCGCCTATGATGCATCGTCGATCTGCATTCAATTCATAGGCGTGTGGTAGGCCTCCCATTCGGGGAGATCCTCTCGATCCGACAAAACGTCAAGTGCTGGTACTCTGACTGCGTGAACATGCGCTGATTGCTCGCGTTGTCCACCTATGGTCGGCCGTTTATTTCTTGGCAATGTTTCTGTGGCAGCTTGGTGGGTACTCGGTGTTAAGGCCTGGGGAACATCTCACCGACGGATCGGTGACAATGTGCGACCAGCAGAGTGCCTTCCGACCTGGCGGCACTACCCCCACCTCCCCCGCTCGAAGGGATGGCCACAACGGTGAGTCGTGAAAGTAGTGCAAGCAGTGTCGACGGCACTCTCTCACGCAGAGAAGGTTCGGAAGAGGTTTGGCGAGGAAACCATGGAGCACACTTGCACCGTACACAAAGCTCCCTCAGAAAATATATTTAGGGTTGTTTATCAGTATTCTTCCCTCAGAGAGGCACTGCAGTTAGCGCCGGCGATTAAGAAGCAAACCATTAAGAAACAATGGCTCAGATTTTCTCGATCGACAAGAAAATGCGGCTATTAATTACACCCGTGAATCCTACACTAAACTTTATAAAACAGTGACCTAAGCTCGACGGCGGTGGGTGGCGATATAAGAAATTGTGCCTCGATCCCAAATTGACGTGTCTCCAACACGGGCGCTACGGCGAGGATGCCCCGTTTTCTTGACCCGAAGATGCTTCCTTACTACCACGAGCCCCGCAATTTTTGTGCTCCGCCGCTGAAGACGCCGGCGAAGCTGTCAAGGAAAACCTGATCGACGCAGCGTGCACCCTCGGAGCTTGCTCCCTCATCACCCTGGCCTTGGTGGCATCTTTTGAGGCGACGACTTTTGCGGCATCTTTGTGGTCCAAAGGCGATGGCTTCGACACCAGGGTTGTCGTGCTGTCGACAGTGGCCTTGGTCGTGTGGGCGTTGGCCTCGGCTGTGCTTCTTGCTGTCTTCAAGCGGGTATTTGTCGGAGACTTCCGCAGGAAGCCAACCGAAGGTGTGCAGTAAGGATCTTAGGTCCCATCATTAGAGCGGGCTGCCTTACCAACGTGTATATGAGACAAGACGTGGAGAATCCCCACCCGCGTACTCTCAGTGGAACGGGGGTGGCCTAATCGTTTTATCTACAACGTGTGGCGCGTAGTCGGAGATGACAGGACAAGCACTACCGTGTGACCGATGTTCGGAGTAGAGTAAATACATTCCTTGACCATTCATTCGTCGCCCCCTCCGCATTGGTCCGCAATCTGGCGCAGGCCAGCGAAAGGAAATCTCCGCCCAAATTGGCCCGCGTACAACAGACATCGAGAAGGGCCAGCGGCGTAAGCCGAACAAGATCACGGCTTCGCAGGTTATGCGGTGGCGGTGGATGCAGCGCTTCTTGTACTTCTCCCTGTTCGAGCCGTACATTGTCAACACCGTCTTGAGGGGAACGTGGCTCCTCAACGTCTGGCTAAGGCTCATGGGTGCAGACGTTTCTATGGGCGCCCTGATTCTAGGCAAGGTGTCTGATCACGGCATGGTGAAGGTGCGACAAAACCGTTGGTTGCTTTGGGCACAGAGGTCAGTGACGTCTATGCCACTATTGTGCCTCATGATAAACGTTCATGCTTTCAGACACCGCGAAAACCTCATCATCCATGTTGGGCAAGCCTTCAGTGTCGCTTTGTTGTCAGCCGACGACGCCCTCATTCGCCCCTTGCACTCTGCGCGCTTCCTCACATACCCGTCCCCACGCGATGCAGGTTTGCAGGGGATCCGTTGTTGCTGGGGTTCTCTATGGGCACTGCGTTAGCTTTGTCGACGGAGTCTGGTCCATGGAAATGGCGCCTGCATGTGTAGGTAGGTATGCCGGTGCAGATAAACCGGTGTGTAAGACGCATTGTGTCCAGACTCATATGAGAATTCTTCCACTTCATCCACTGCGCATACCCCCACCCCCACCCCCACTTCCTTGGTCACACTACTGTACATTCTGCACACGAAAATTGCTTCGAGGGGGCTTCGTAGCGGTAGGCTACAACACTGCAAACGATTGTCGTAAAAGGGAATGGAACACCTTTGAGGACGAAACGCTTCCGAGACTGGGTTAACCCTGAAGGCGTTGTCCTCACGGTCACTTTGTCGTTTGTCCTGTAAGGGGTCACTTTTCGTTTCACTTCATCAGTTCTCCTCGTGCCCCCTCAACTGTGTTGTTGTTGGAACCCAACCCGACGAAATCTCTACCTGTAGACAATGTGAACATAAACTGAGCAGCTACAAGGGGCTTGCGCTAATGGTTGCTGGGCGACATGTCGCCACGGTCCCACCGGGATGAAAATTAGGCCCTCACCACATAGATCAGCGTGGCCGACCTTGAAAATCGTTTGTTTTTTTTTCTCTTCGAGATGAAGATGCTGTGGAATATTTGTGTTCCACCACGCATGATTTGGCGAGCAACTACTGTACTCCTGACCGCAAACAACCGCCTGACAAAAACAAAGCAAACGCGAGCTCTCACGGGGGTCTGGCAACCGCGTGCACACATCTCCCTCGCCCTCGCCACGTGCTTCAACATTCGGCACATGATCGTGTCGTTCTCCAGGTGAAGGTGCCGTTGTGCACGCCCACACAGGGACCTTTTGCACGGACATGCGGGGTGGATCAACATTGACCGCCGCGAGCGCCACGCTTAGCGGACAGGTTTTGGAAGCCGGGCAAGTGTTCGGGGGTCGGCCTCCTCGGCAGCTAGCTGGGAGCTGGGTGGCGTGACGTGACGCATTTGATTGTGAACCGTGTGCTGGTGATGATTACTGCTGCTGTAGTAAGCGCCACGTGAGAGGATGTACTGTGGTGCATCAGGCCGTAGCAAGGCAGAGGGATTACTTGCCTTGGAAAGTGAATGCTAGAACCTTGGGTTGCTATGGGGCGTGGGACAACAACAAGCCTTCCAGACAGTTTCTCCGGACACTTGTCGACAGTAGATCACGATCATCGATGAGATGGTGTTTTCGCGCGTCATAGGGTGGTTCTAGAACTGGCCCAACTGGCCAATACATTCACCTGAGAAATTTAGGGACGAATCGATCGATTTTCGAGTTCAACGCTGCTGGGGCAGGAAGTCCGCTTCCACAAACGATCTTGGGGTTGTAAGCACTAATTATGCTGGACCATGTAGGGTATGCCCGGTACATGTATTTGAATAGCCCAATATTTTCGGTTTGTGCACTACAGTACACCAAATATATTTTGAGGTCGACCAGATACACAACGCACTTTTCGAAACTTCGTCAACCTTCGGGAGCTTCATTACTTTACGAAGACTTCTGGCAGTTGTGCGGACGAACATATGACTACATCGCTTAACCTTCCGCTTCCGCTTTGAGGCTGGTAGTGTCGTGGGAACCCCCCCCCCGGGAACGGTTCCGTTCAGGACACGACTCGTACGACCGGTGTTTTTTTTCTAGAGGGCACGTCAGACCATGTACATACAGACAGATAGGATAGGCCCGCAGTATTTTTAGAAAGTAACCTCACAGAAAGACTGCCCGTTCGACTGGATATAACCTCAGTCGAAAGGGATCTGTTGAAGTCTTTCCCGTGAGTGGAATGAAACCGACATTTTTGTTCCGAAACAGAGGCTCACACATTCATTCACGAAAACAAATAAAAATACCTCGATCGACGCCACGACATAACACATATCCCGATAAGACATATACCAGAGTTGCAGGTGGATAGGTGGATGTCCACCACAACCACCTCACCCCTTCCTAAAATATACCCGGTAACCCTGCACGTGCCCCGCCATGGATATTTCGATTTTTCTCACTCAGCTTTATTTACTAAACAAGGAAACTTCACGGCAGTGCACCACCGTCTCTCCCCAACCAGAGCCAACCGTGAAGCGCACGCGAAAAAACCAGTACCATGAACCAGCTCCCTTTACTCTTTACCGTTGCAACCGCTGTATCTTCCCAGTTCCACCCGAGCCATGGTGCATATCATACGTGCTGCTTCAAGGGTGGATGGTTTGGGTGACCAACGCCCTCGCACCTTATACCGGTGCCGTCATGCTCGTATGTTGACTGCCGTTCAAGGGTTTGGAGGAACTGGTCTGTCACCTGGCACATGTATCTCGACGTTTCTTCTTGAAACGCCTTGAAATGGACCTGCCGTCGCTTCGCTTTGGCCTCGCGGCCACGCGATTGTTGGCGATTCGTGCTGACACCATGTTATTAACGACCACCATGTTGCACAAATCGGAGTCTGGTTGGGCTTGAGTGAGGTGTCGGTTGGGGGTGTACAACCAAATATTGTACCACTATACACTACGTACGGCGGTGCGGCGGTGCGGCTTCCGTGTCATGAATGCATGCACCTTTTGTTTGCTTTATCAAGGATGCCGAATTTCGAAACCGTCAGTTTTCGACGTCTTGTAGGGAGCCGGTCGCCCCGGTGGTCTAGTTGGTGTCCTCGAAACCTTCTAGAGGTCAGATCAGGGGTTCGAATCCCGGCGTAATATAAGCGAGCTTTTCTTGCAAAGTGGGTTTTTCTCTCGCTTCCGCTTCTGGGCCAGAGGGAAGAGAGTGCTGAACTCTTCTCGCATTAAAAATCGAAGGCAAAGTACCGCAGGAGGGCAGGGCAGAGAGGGGTCCTTCTGTGTGACCACGGGTTGGAATAAACGGCACTAATAGTAGTGCTGTGAGCGCTGATTTGAAGTGAAGACAAAAAAAAAAAAAATGGAAACCCGGCGAACCCTTGTGTTCCTCCGCGTTCCTTCCTTCCGCACACCACCCTCCCTCCGGCACACCCGGTACACCAACTGCCCCACTGCCCCACCCTTACATAAGCTTGCGGGACGACGCTGCAAAGGAGCGAAAGACCAGCGCAAAGGTAGGACGGGCCTTAGCACGCTAGTCGTTGTACGCTATATACCAGGTGCGCACATCTCCTGTACGTTTGTTGTGCAGACCGGCGTTCTTGAGAAAGGAGTGTGTACAGCAGCGCAGCCCGCGCGAGAAGAAATGGCCGTACACACAGCAGACAACAAGCAGAGGCGTGTAAACAACCCACCCCCTCCCGCTTCTTTTCCCGAAGGGTATCTACTGAACTTCCCATAACCGAAGTGCTCAAGAACCTACTATAGGGTCAGATAAAGAGCTCTCCGCCTGATGATGAAGGTTTGGAGCAAGCAATCGAGGAGAGGGAGTCCCTGGCCTGCCGATTCAAACAGCAGTAAGTAATGTAGTCTACCCTCGGGTAGAATTTTGAGTTGAATGTGGGTGAAAACAACAGCAACAAAGAGTCGTCCGTCTAGCCGCTGGAGAGACAGCAGTGCTCTGCGGCGGAGCGGCAAAGCCTCCTGTGTCGATCGGCTTCAAGTTGAGCTCTTTCTACATGTATGTGCACCCATGCGACGCTCTCTCAGGTTTGGTCAGCGGTGTTCGGGTGTTTCTTGGATTGCCGTAGGCGACGCAAGATACCACACACCCTGGAACGATTTTCAAAGCTCGACTTCTAGACAATACAACGACGAGGATGCCCAACTCAAATGAAGCGATTTCGGAAAGATATCGGCACGAGATGCACCGCTACTTTTCCTGCTGTGGATGAAGTCGAGCTTTGACAATCGGTCCCGGGGGTGAGGTATGTATCTGATGTCACGTACGGTAGACAGTAGTTCTTGTAGGCGGAAGTCTGTTTTGCTTCAGCATGAGATCACCTGACATGATTGCATGATCAGCTGACAAAGAGGGTAAACGCAACGAACTATGTTGCTGTGTTGTGTGTACAACCACGACACACCATCTATATACCAACCACACAGACTGCCACAGGCGATTTTGAGCAGATGTACGACCAGATCTTGCCATACTATACACCGCAGTCGTCATCGGGAAGTGCTCTTCACGCAAACACAGCAGTGCAAGAATTAGATTGTATTGTGCAATGACGACACACAATAGGTATCTCGAGAGAGCGCATCCCCAGCACCGTGACTTGGTTTTGACGGCGTAGTGTAAACCCAAGTGAGTCGCGACAAAAGCATCTCGACAGCGTCACTGTGGGAGGCGTTATTAGTCCCATCAGCAACTGAAACCGTCCGAACAGTTGCTCCTCTTCTGCACCCCATGAACACCGCATACGTGAGACATCCACTGCACAAGACTGGATGACATCTGCTGTAACAGTAGTTCCAACATATGCATCTCCACCCAATTTCAATAGGGAACATGCACGCGTTTGGTCAATCACGGTCCGGTGTCATCGGTTTTTGTGTCGGGTGTCGGCTTTAACACAGTACGCTTAACGGCAGTATCCACTAAGCTAATCAGACACTCCTCCGCCGCGTTGCTCCGTGCTGACGTCGCCTGTATGCGAGATTTCGAAACCTTAAAGCAAAAGACGCAAAGCACATTCAGACAGAACCGATTTTGGAAAACGCAGGGGCTCACTTACGTACTCGAGTCATGCTTGCCGTGTGCAACAACCGCGCGCAATTGCACACCGCCAGTCATCACGTCTAGCGGCCTTCCGCGCGCAATCACCCCATAGGTCTAGTGCTTCACCTACGCCTCTCACACCCCGGGAAAACCTGTGGCCCCCTGTTTGATCGCATCAACCATGAGAACAATACAGCTGTCCGCAGTCATCCGCCCGAATTGTGTCGACTGGTCGCGCTTCGTATCGTGCGACGGATCAATCGGCTGACGGATTCCCTCTGTCTTGCTGATGGGCCATGACACATCGTCCAGGTTTGGGCCCCTTTCCGATCAGACCGTTTCCGGTTTGATCTTTTCTGCACGTTGGTTTGCTCCATGCGGTTACGCACGGTCGTCTCGGCTGCGTCGGCGGCAAAAATTTCCGCCACCTTGGTCAGTCGATGATCGGTTTTGATTCGCCGTTGGAGAGGACCCTTTCCGGTTTGTTCATTTTGGCTGTCCACCCAATAGGCCATCATCTCAGTCGCGTGGGTGAAAGCCCCAGAGCGAGTAAACACCGTGTTGGCATTTATTCCTGGACCCAGGGGCAACGTCGTACATGGTCGAAAACGGGCGTTCGTCCCCAGTCCAAGCGCCATCGGAAAACGGCTTTCGTCATATACACGCCCACGTGTCGAGAATATTCTCTTCCTACGGAATCAGTTCAACTCCATCATCGGGAGTCCCCCCTACTTTGAGGCGTATGCGTTACAACTTCGACCGCCGTTATATATTTGCCTGAAAATTACATTGATGAGCGTGACGGGTTTATCCGCCAAAACCTTACGTTTTCCATTGCTTCTGCGGTACCGCAGATGGACGTCGACATCAACGAGCTTATCCGTCTGGAGGCCGAGCTGAAGACCTCATGTGAAAGTGAAACGTCGCCTGTTAGTCTAGACGCCAAGGTGAATATCCTCAAGTACCTTCAAGTCCAGACGGTATTGCGGTTTCAAGGACAGTACGACGGTCTGTACTACGAGCTGAACAAGACGGGCGGCCTTGAGTGTCTTCGGGGCATCGCCGCGGTTCGGTCGACGGAGCTCTTGCAGCCCAAGGTCTTGGGCCTACAGGACTGCAGTGAGGACGAGCAACTTGAAAAACAGCTACAGTTCTATCTTGCGGATGCTGAGCTTGCAAAGCCGAATTTGGACGAGCTCGTTACGAAGGTTGCGCACGACTCGAGCAAGTACGAGGTTCAACGCGCGGAGGTCAAGTCACGGGAAAGCACGCGACGGAAGGCCAGCAGAGAGCATGATGGGGACGTCAGAAAGGTCGCTGACATGGCTAGGGTGACCCTGATCTGTGCTAACCCGGAGGCCCTGAAAGAGGCGTACTCGTCTATCATGGAGATGCCTGAGGTGAGCAGGGCATCCAGACTTGACGACAACCCGCAATAATTGTGGAAGTTGTTCCATAAACGTTCGCTTGCTGTTTGATTTGACGTTGGTACTTGAAGCAACTTTCGAAAACCGATTGTGCCTCGTTGTGCTGCTTCGTTGTAATGAAGAACAAACGGCGATGACAATAATAGCAGAAGTGACTATTTCTTCTATTAGCTTCTATGGTTCTTGCACAAAAGTAGAAATGGTTGTTAACGACAATCTACTTGGGGTAGCTGTGTATCGATTGGGTTTTGGGTCACCGGGTGGAGATTTTTGTTGCTCTACCCTGAGGTCGTTTCAATTGGCCGTGGTGAATTCCTGCCCTGGGCCGTACTCCCTCCAACTGACGAGGCAGGAGCGTTGATTTCCTCGATGCCCTCATATGACTAGCGGCACCGAACCACTCCGATTCTCTTGCTGCTCATTCTCCATACACCTTGAACCAGTAGCATCGCAACGGGCTCTATCAAACGATTCCCGAGCTCCGACGGTACCGGCGTTAGGATTGGACACATCCGCCGAACAAATGCAGATAAAATTGGTGATCGGCCCGATGCGGCACCACCGTAGTAGCTGTTCTCGCCGCAGAATGTCAACCTCAATCTTGGATTTTCCTAAGTGCTTCCCACGAAGCATTTTTGGACCCTCTAGGTTCGATAAATGCTGAGCGAACAGACGGTGCTCTTGAAAACGGACTTGCTGCCTGCATTTCCCAGATATGCGTGTCGATACCGATGTTTTTGCGTGAATACTGCTTCACACCCTCAGGGACATGAAAATCCAACGCTGGTGGTGTGGAGGGCACACGTCGTGTCGATCGACCGGCCCCGCGGTTGGGCGTAGGTAGACGACTTTGGACTCCTCCTTGCGTTCGAGGCTTCCTTGAACTAGGGTTGATATGGTCAGCAATTGGGGCACCTGTGCATTGTTTGGCCTCATTCATGCTCTCGCCAGCAGGACAGAAAGATGCCTGCATACAACGCACACCTTTTTTCTAAAACCCGCCAAGTATCCAGCTAATAAATATCGATGCACACTCTTAAAACGCAATCGCCCCCCCGAGCTAATGCGCAAAATTAGATGTCCTCTATGAGTACAGTTCAACCTCTATGCTACCCAAGGAGCTGTCCCCATATACTGAAATTTCCCAAGATGAGCAAGCGATCATTGACAACAATCCACCCACAACGAACAATTCATGATTCACCCTGTTTTCTGCTACCCTTGTGAACTGGTAAAATGGCTCGTGCAGCAACACGTTCTGCGGATTAAAAACGGCTTCAACTCCGACTGGATGCCTAGCGGCTATCGGGATGTGAAGCTGAACCCCGTCGTGAACGAGCACCTATGTGAGATTCAGCTGCACCTCCGCGAGTTCTTTGCATTGAAAGGCGGCCAGCACGAGGTGTACAAGTGGGCGCGGGATCTCAACGTCACTACGGGGATGCGCAGTGAAGACCTTATCAAAAATCTTTCCCCTGAGGTATCGAAGGAGATGCTGCACCTGGCTGGGGAGAACTGGCGTGGAACTGCGTACGTTCTACCGGACCTACAGCTCGCTGCTGGACAATACGACCTGGCCGAGAAGAGCCACCGACAGGTAGCCGTGGGAATTGCAGTTTCGTCTCACCCTTGTGTTTACACATAGGTTTGTGTCGGAGCGCGTCTTGAATGGGCGTGCATCCACAACATGAAATTGATTCCTGTGGAGGGACTCGGTATAGGACAGTGGCATCAAAGGGTGATGTAAGACTATCCATAGAGGCAGGCGACTGGACCAGCCCACAGCTGGCTGCCAGCGGCCAGATGTGACGCTTCCCAAGCCCAACAGCCCACACAGCTAACATATTTTACTTGAAGAACCCAGCGACCCTCAACGAACCAACAACAACTACTTTCAAACATGTATTCAGTCTTGTGTAATGTGGTGACGGTTTAATTTCCGTTCACCTTCCAGACACTTGCGGATGCTGAGCACAAATTACGGGAGTTTGAAGACGACGACAGCAAGGAATCAAGATGGGCATTGCACCGCGAAAGCGCAGCCATGTCAAGACTTGCCTGTGTTCTGGATAAACAGGCAAGGCGAAGGAGCATCGATTCGACCGCCACACGTTTCACAGTTCGCCGAAACATTGTGCTTAGCGGCGAATACCCTTGGGAATCTTGGCCTGGAGATCGCGTTGCTGTGATCAATATGTGGTTCTTGTACAGGGTCAGGGAGATATTTTTTTTGTTAGGAGCACACCGCACTCGTGGGTGGTTCCTTTCATCAAAACTGTTTCCTTGGCCCCAAAACTACTGTACCCCAACCTCTTGCGGATGACCGAAATATCAGCATGCTGCCAATATCTTGTTTGGGAGACAGCAAACTCAGTCGTAAGGACCATCGTGGAGATATTCGGTCTATGATCATTTCTCAGAATACTCGGAACTCGGCATATTTGCTGAACTGGTAGCACGCCCCGCGTCTGGATGGATAAGGTTTTCTCCGAGCGCATGAGTCGGCTAGCAATTCTGCGGTGGGGATGCCAAACCGCTACGAGCACACGACACATCTCATATGGTTTGCGGAACAGGCTAGCAGCATGACCTACATGCCAGCACGATATCTCCAGCACCACCATTCGTTTTGCGCCAGGGGGTAAGCCTCTCTCAGGCCTGACTATCTCGGGCCGTCTCTCTCTCCCTCTCATCTACCATGTTTACGCATCGTCTGCTTCCTGTCCCTCGCTTCATACTGGCTGAGGGAGGCACATGAAGCAATATTATCGTATTGTCTCTTCCCCACAACTGCTGCCGTCGCATGTAAAAGGAGTTAGGTTTGAGGCGGGTACATGCGTACGCTATTGCTGGTGCCTATGTACCACTCCTGTGGTGTACGGTGCTGCTCGCTCTTCATGTCGTGAAAATGTACCGCACCATACCTCTCCTTTCACACACCCCTAAATTAGGCCACGAGGCGATTTGCGTCACCAAAGCATTTTTCCTTTTTCTTTCCCGTGACATTCCAGGGCAAGTATAAGGAGGCGGAGACTCTGTTCAGGCGCTTGCTGGCTATCAATGAGAAAGTGTACGGTGCTGACCACCCGGAAATCGCTACAGACCTCAACAACTGGGCGGAGTTCTTGAGGAGTCAGGTGGGAGGAATCGAAAATTCATATTTCGTGCAATTTTAGTGGGTCCTACTCGTTGGTGAAGCGATGGTTCATGGCCAACGAATGGTCACAAGCTACGTGTAGGAGAGGAGGCCTTGCGTTTGAGAATCCAGATGCGAGATATTGTAGGGTCCAACAATGATTGATGAAGAAATTTCGCAAGTCTCAGGCGATTATGAACATGGTAGGTGCGACGATGACGACGCACTTTATGAACGGTCAAGAGTCATACGAAAAAGGCGCTTGGTCAGGAGGACCGCGACGTGACCCAATCGCTCAACAATCAGGTGGTGTTGTTCAGCGTGTGCTCGTCTGTAGTGAACTTGTCTCGCCTTGACCACGCCGCCATGACGCGTATCTTTCCTCTTCCAGGGCGAGTGTCCCGAGGCTGATCCTCTGTTCCTTCGAGTTATTGAGCTTGGAGAGAAAACCGTTGGGACCTGACCACCCAGCTCGTGCAGCACGGCTTAACTACCGGGCGGGATTGTTGGCCATGTTTCCCACATGCAGCGTCACCAAACGAATTTGTCTCTTGCATTTCCTGTCACAGGGCAAGTATCAGGAGGCTGAGCCTCTGTACGTTCGGTCGCTGGCTATCGATGAGAAAGTTTACGGTCCTGACCACCCGGAAGTCGCTACCGACCTCAACAACTTGGCGGGGATCTTGGACAGCCAGGTGAGAGCCATGTACAATTTTTACTTCCCAGCAACTTTGGTAGGGCTACACTTCTTGGTGAATCGCTATTTCATGGCGAAGCTACTTTTTGAGGGTCACAGGCTGCGTGCATGTCTTGGAGAGAAGACCCTGCGACCGCAGAACCCAAATATGAACGGAATATAGTTAGTGAAGAAGTTTCGCTTTTGGTTTTGTATCACTCCCTGACACCAACTCCCTGGTGGCCGTTGAAAGGGTGGTGCAACGAGGCCGAAGTGCTTCTTACTAAATATGAGAGAAAGCGCTCGGGCAGGAGCACCCATATGTGGCCCAGTCGCTCAACCTCCGGGCGCGGTTTGTTGAGCGTGTGGTCGTCCGCATTGAGTTTGTATTTCTCACTTTGACCACTCTGGCATTCCCTTCCCCTTCCAGGGCAAGTATACAGAGGCAGATCCTTTGTACTTTGGAGCTGTGGAGAGGACCCGTTGGGCCCTGACCACCCAGCTCGCGCCACACGTCTCAACTAGTTACCTGGCCCGGCGGATGTGTTAGCTATGAAGCCGTCGCATTTACAGCGTTACCGAATGAATCTCGCTCTTGCCTTCCTGTCACATTCAGGGCAAGTATGAGGAGGCCGAGCCTCTGCAAGTTCGGTCGATGGCCATCCGTGAGAAGATTTTAGGTCCTGACCACCCGACGGTCGCCGTTAGCCTCAACAACTTGGCGGAGTTGTTGAGGAGTCAGGTGAACGCCATCGGCATTTTCGAATTTGCCATAAATTTCCTTGTAGGGTCAACACTTATTTGGGAATCGTAAGTTCATGGCGAAGCTGCTCTGTGAGCAGTCAAGGGATGCGTATAGCGGAGCAGAGTACGTCCTGCGTCCGAATAACCCAGCTGTGATAATTTCTAGGGTTCACATGGGTCAGTGAAGTGAGTACGTTTCGTTAATGGTGAACCCGTTGCACCCACTCCCTGAGTATAAATTCCAAGGTAGGTACGATGAGGCCGAGTGTTTTTATCGGTCAACAGTCAAGATGAGAGAAGGCGCTACAATAGATCAGGAGCACCCCGATGTGGCCCAGTCGCTCAACAATCGGGCGGGGTTGATGGGCGTGTATTCGTCCGCTATGAGCGTTTGTGGCCTAAACGACACTACCAAGACGCTATTCTTTTCCCTTCTAGAGGTATTATGCCGGGGTGGTTCCTCTATACCGTCGAGCTATTGAGGTTGCAGAACGGATAGTGGCGTATTGACGACCCACCGTTTGACGCTCGGCTCGCCAACCAGGCGGGGGTGTTGGCTATGGTTTTCGTTGCATTTATACCGTTACCGAATTAATCTCGCTCTTGGTTGCCTGTCACATTCAGGGCAGATATGAGGAGGCCGAGTCTCTGCATGTTCGGTCGATGGCCATCCGTGAGAAGGCGTACGGTCCTGACCACCCGACGGTCGCCGTTAGCCTCAACAACTTGGCGGAGTTGTTGCGGAGTCAGGTGAACGCCATCGGCATTTTCGAATTTGCCATAAATTTCCTTGTAGGGTCAACGCTTATTTGGGAATCGTAAGTTCATGAACAAGCCACTCTAGGAGCAGCCAAGGGATGCGTCTAGGAGAGAAGACCCAGCGTCCGTATTATCCAGCTGTGAGATATTCTAGGGTCCACATTCGGTCAGTGAAGAACGTTTCGTGAACGGTGGGCCACTCCGTTGAACCCACTCCCCTTGTATTGGTACCAAGGAAGGTACGACGAGGCCGAGTGTTTTTAACGACCACAGTCAATGAGAGAACGCGCTACAAAATATCTGTAGCACACCGATGCGGCCCAGTCGCTCAACAGCCGGGGGGGATTGACGGGCGTGTATTCGTCCGCAAAGAGCGTTTGTGGCCTTAACGACACTGCCAAGACGCTATTCTTTCCCCTTCCAGAGGTGCTATGCCGAGGTGGTTCCTCTTTACCGTTGAGCTATTGAGATTGCAGACACTATCGTGGCGCCCTGGCGACCCCGATCGTGAAGCTAGACTGGATTGCGTGTTGACTATGGTTCTCGTGGCATTTACAGCGTTCCCGGATGAATCTCGCTTTCGCCTTCCTGTCACAGGGCAAGTATGAGGACGCCGAGCCTCTGTACGTTCGGTCGCTTGCTATCCATGAGAAGGTTTTAGGTCCTGACCACCGGTACGTCGCTGTTAGCCTCAACAACTTGGCGCAGTTGTTGAGAGATCAGGTGAGAGCCATGAGAACTTTCTAACTTTCCAGCATTCCGTACCATCAGAACTTGTTGGGGAAGCGTTGGTTCTACGCGAAACTGGTCAATGAGTAGTTACAGGCTACGCCTCGGAGAGAAGACCCAGCGTCCGGAGTACCGAGCTGTGAGATATTCTAGGGCCCACATGTGGTCGTAAAAGACTTGTCCATTTCTGGTAAACCCTCGGTTACATCAACTCTCCGATGATCATTAACACGGTAAGCATGACCAGGTCGAGCATCACAGTCAGTAGGAAAGGTGCTCGGGCAGTGGCATGTCCACGTGGCCCTGTCGCTCAGCAACTGGGCGGGGTTGTTAACGCGTGTGTGTCTGTAATATCATTATTCACCTTGACAACACTGCGTTCACGGTTTGTTGTTTCCCTGACTGGGGAAGCACTTCAGAAACGATCCTCGGTGCCTTCGAGCTATACGTTGGGCCTTGACCACCCAGCTCGTGCCGCACAGCTCAACCCGGCGAGGTCGTTGTCTACAAGTGTGGTTTCCTCGCACTCACAATGCCATCAAGAATCTTTGCTACTTCCTTTCCGATCACATTCCAGGGCAAGTATGAGGAGGCGGAGCCTCTGTGCGTCCGGTCGCTGGCTATCACTGAGAAAGTGTACGGTCCCGATCACACGGAAGTCGCCACGGGCCTCAACAACTGGGCAGAGTTCTTGAGAGATCAGGTGAGAGTCACAACGGTTCTTGTATTTCCCAGCAACTTTGGTAGGACCACGCTTGTTGGTGAATCGTTAGGCGACAGGCGAAGCTAGTTTGTGAGCAGTCACAGGATACGCATTGGAGAGAAGGCCCTACTTCCGCAGAACCCAGGTGTGAGTATTTCTAGGGTCCTCAAATGGCCGGTACGGATCGTTGATGGTGGACCACTCCCTTGCACCCTATCTCTGGTGAATTGACAGGGTAAGTACGGCGAGGCTGGGCCGCTGTACCAGAGAGCACAGGAGACAATGGAGAAATCGTTGGGGAAGGACCATCCAAACGTTGCCACAATTTTGAATAACCTGGGCTTGGTGTTGGAGAATCAGGTGAGAGGCCATGAAACGTTCATGGGAACTCGTAGAGCTCATGTTCATTTTCAATTGGTAGAACTCCCTTCTTGGGAACAACAATGTCGTGCTAGGCAGGTCAAATCCGAAGCGATGTACAGTCTCTGACTACGAGCTACTGTGGGGCAGAATACGCTTGGCCCCGACCACCCATATTTGGCAGCACAGCTCAGCAACAGGGCGCCGTTGTTGCTTGCGGGTTTTGCGCGCACATTAGTCTAAGCATCGCCAAACGGATTCCGTTCTTTCCTTTCCTGTCATATTCCAGGGCAAGTATGAGGAAGCCGAGCCGTTGCATGAGCGGTCACAGGCCATACGAGAGAAGATGCTGGGTCCAGAGCACCCTGATGTAGCCGTATCGCTCAGCAGCCGGGCGTCGTTGTTGCTCCGGCAGGTAAGAGCCAAACAATGCGTCTAGACGCTTCTATAAGAAATCATTCCGCGGTGGTCGAGGTTTCATTTTGACAGAATTCCAACTCTCGGCCGCGCTGTTCACCACAGAGACCAAGCCACTACATGCGCGCTCAGAAACCATAACAAAGGGACGGTCTGTGTCTGTAGCACCGGAATGTCGCCCAGGCGCTCAACAACCGGGCGGGTGGGTTTGAGATGACGTTCTCCGCAGTTATAAACCCCCCATTGGCCTGACGCATCCAACTCTAACACGCTATGAACGACTGCACGTTTGGCTGATCCACTCTATGCGCGTTGATAGTTGAACTTCGAAAGGGCCTTGGATTCCGAACCCCAGAATGTGGCAAAAGCCCTGAAACAACCGGGCGGGGTTGTTCACCGAGAGTTTTTCGATTTTTTTCGGGATTTCTCATGCAGTTCATACTCAGCGGTGAATCATTTAGTTCCGGGTAGATCACTCACAGTAACCCAATGCGAGGTACACTGATGCCGGTCCATTCTACGAGCGATCATAAGCTGTTGGAAATGAGGTGCTGGGCTAGTGGCTGTATTTCCCGCTTGTGCTGAACTGGATATTCTGCGTCAATGCACGAACGACTGGATACCAAGGTGTGTACACCAAAAGTTGTGCCATTAGATGTGCGGGGCCTTGCGATAGACGAAAGGGGTCTTAGCTCTGAGATTGGCCGCAACCGACGAGGTATGTGTACGGATTGATCGACATTTTCACCGCCCAAGTCTGCGCATCACATGTGTTTCACCCACTGGATTCTGTCGCTCATTCCTGCATGTCAAACGTCGACAGGAGAAATACACGGAGGCAATCCCACTATTGGAGAGGGCCCTGTCAATCCGTACGAAGAGGCTTGGGAAAAATCACCCACGCACAGTTGGGACTCGGAACAACCTCGAGTTTGGTCTAAGAAAGGTTCGTCCACCTCTGGACAATCTTGTAGGCAAGCCTCGTGCACAAAGCATTGACGAGAAGGACTGATGGCGCTCAATGAATATTGTGTGGTCCACGTGGCCATGTGTGTGGGCGAGATTGAAGAAGCTGCCCACGGTGGTAGCGGTCACTGCAAGCAAACGCGATGAGCTAGACGAGGGGAAAGCTCCCGAAAGGCGAAAGGAAATTATGAAATTATCATCCAGCGTAACGAGACGTTGTTTATCTTTCTCACGTCCTTGCGTCTACGGATACTTGGCTGTGGTATTGATCAATCGTATATATCCTGTTGGTACGGTATGGATTGACCGTTGATGGATCGTGTTCGCTGCTAGGGTACAGGAGTCTCTTGCCTACAGAGGATGGGCTTGTAAATGCTTGTATTTTCCTGTGGTTCTTCGTACGTGATGTGACCACCCTTCCTTCCCGTAGAAAAGGTGGACGACGCGCCTCCTAGTCTTGAGGCAAGGTGCTGAAGACACAGTCAGTCACGCTTGCCTACAGATGTTTCGGGTGTATATGATCATGCCGTTCGTTGTGTGGTTATTGCTGTCGTACTGTCTTTGCGACCAATCGATATTGCAGTGGCACATGGTCGTCAACTGGGTCGTGACGAACACAACGGCCTCTCATCAGTCTGCAGGCTTCAGCTACACGCACATTCCGTCCACTTTTCGGTCGTCTCCAACAGAAGAATAATTATGAGCCACAGGGGGCACGTTGTGTCGTCGCAAGCATGAAAAATGTGTAAGTCAATTTTCCAAAAGGCCTCGGAGTCGATCAGCGGTCGGAATGGAGCGCAACGTCAATGGTCGTCGCTTCCATCCTCGGCGAGACGACAGAGAGCGCACAACAGAAAAGTGATCTCTTCTTGTTCGTTCAATGCTACAAATATGCATAAAATGGAGTAGTACCAAGTATCATTCATTGTGGGCATGGCCGGAAAACGACAAACTTCCCGCAAGGACCTGAACTGAGAGCGAGCGAACCAACGGGAAATAAATACCTTGTGCGGTTTGAATATTCATCTGCATAGGTATGGTCGGAGAACGATTAAGTAAAACGGCCGCTAGCTCACATCGTTGATTCGTGCGGTGGGATACACCGCAGAGGGGGGAGAGCGAGCTTGAAGTTGGCTTCGTTTGGGCACACGACGGGATACCTCAGGAGGTGACACAAGATATCACACACCCTGAACCAATTCTCAATAAAGCTCGATGTGTCCTCCCTCTCTCCTCGAAGAAGAGGGTGATGCAAACAATAACTGAAACGATACGTTTCGGAAAAAAGCTCTCTCGACGAGAAAGCTTAGACGCCGCCGCCGTTTGCGGCGCCGCCACTCTTCCTGCTGTGCACAAATCGATGATGTCTTGGGTCGTGTCGCCTGTTCCACTGTAAGAAAAAGAGTCTGCAGCGGTGCTGCGAATGGCGGCGTTGGAAGCAGGTTCGGCGAGAGCTTTCCGAAGACATCCTCTTCGTCGTTAAGGAACCCAGCTTCGAAAATCAGCCCCCCAAGGCGGGGGTGGTACACATACATGACGTCATACGATGCCGTGCAGGTCGTGCAGGCATGTTGAAACGCTCATCATGTGTCAATCTTACCTCGAGCGCGCAAAAACGATGAGTGAGTCATGATAGTATGTATGTAGTCTTCCATTCAAAACTTGTCGCCCCGCTTGTCTCAGCGCGAACACACACACGCGTACGCTTCATTTCACCTCACCCACCAACCAACACCAACGACACAGACCAAAAATGGATCGAAAACTTCCGAGAAAAAGCGATCGACGCAAGGAAGCAGAAACGCCTAACCACCTGCACGCATGAAACTCCCTTGATTACTTCTCATGATAGTAGGTTGGCTAAAAATGAACTCGCGTCATTTGCAACACCTATTTAGTCACAACCAGGAAACTGCTTGACTAGAGTGATCTTGCGTCATCCGCAACACCCGGTCACCCCCACGAGGTTCGGAAGGTCACCACAGAAGAAGGAATCCCGTATGCCCACAACCTTGCCAGCAAGCCAGTGATGTGATGATGATGCGGTAGGTAGAGGGGTCACCTCATCTCACATTGTCGGGTAGGGAGACACGCCTCTACGTGAACCTGTTGGCCGCTTCCTATGTCGGCGGAAGAGGAGCGGAACAGAACCACCGCCACTTGCCTTCTCCCAAAAGGGCGGGAAGATTTCAGCCACAACCCGCTACCGTGGCATCAGCCAAGCGTGGTCGTATCGATCAGCAGCAGCACTGGAACTAAACGCTCAACAAAGCCGTCCACGGACACACAATAATCATACGCACGCAAAGACAGGTTGTAGGCAGGTGGTTACCCTCTCCCATACAGAAAAAATAAAAGAAACAAAAGCACGCAACAGACACAAAACAGCAAGACCATCGATTCAGTCGAACGCCTTGGGCAAACACAAAAAAACATCGAACAGAACAAGGCGCCCAACGAAATTGCCTCTTTTCATCTTGCGGGTTATTACCCCGGGGTGAGGGGGCTACGCCTAACAAGGTCCTCCCTCGTCCTTACCACGACGAAGAGATCAAACCACTCCTGAGGTCACTGCGGAGCTCCCCCCCCCCCCCCCCTACCGTTTCGATCGCCACACCCTCGAGCACCCATCGTTTCGACCGCGTCATCATCACCAACAGACAGTGGTGCAGCGCACCAGCAGTCATGAAACAAGCAATCAAACCATCCATATGGGAAAACGCGTACCCTCGGTGACGCAAGATATCACACCCCCTGGACCGGTTTTCAAGACTCGATTTCTCCACATCGAAGGAAGAGAAAACGAAGTAAATATTTAGTTGAAAACGATGCATCTTTCCTCGCAAAGCCCTCTCTCGACGACACGTCTTCAAAGCCGCCGTTCGATATTTTGAGCTTCTTTGAGAATCAGTTCAGGGGGTGTGGTATCTTGTGTCACCTGTGGTCGTGGTCTTGGTTTCCGGGTGCGGGAAGGCTCGCGGACCAAAAAAAGAGACAAGCCGATGATGACCCCTACAAGCATGAACAGCACCTCCACCACAACTGCAGCCAAAAAAAAGGGGATTTGATTGCGATTTCATCGGTATCGCCCATCATAGTCCACCGCAGTACGGCGTGAGTAAACGTCCTTTCGCCCCGATTGGACGAGCACGTGATGGCCAGTAGCCTTTGTTCCCCCGGATTATGCCGCTCGACGAACGACGAAAACTACAAGTGGACAAGTGCGATACGGCTGGTGGAATCGAGAGCTATCTCGACCCGACAGCCTCGCGCGTGCCTCTCCCTGGCATGCCGACTTCCCACAGCTTTGGCGGGGGAAAACACCAACCATGCCTCCACAACACCCCCCTCGGGGCAACAGCAGTGTTATCATAAAATTACCGACAGTTCCCCCAACAGAATAATGTTCCATCCTATTTTGGTGTTCCCTTCGCTATCCGTTTCCATGAAGAAAACAAAAAAAGTGTTCGTTCCTATCGGTCCCTTTCGCTTTCTTGTTTCCCTTGGCAGCATCGTGCCGCCGCGACTCCGCCGCCGCAAACACACTCATAGCCTGGCAACGTGGCATTCGCTCCAAAGAGCGACCACCAAAAACTCGGCGAAAAACATTTTTCGTTCCTTTTCTTGCGCTGCAAAGGACCACAAACCAACAGGTCGACAAACCCGGGAAATGATGGGCGCGAGGGAAATCATCCAATAAAATCATCCAATGATCTAGACACCATCCAAGTACCAAATGGATGTCCCCCCCTTAGAATAGTGTGCTGGCAAAATCATCCCATATAAAACCATCCAATGATCTAGACACTCCGAAGTGCCAAATGGACGATCCCCTCCCCCCCCTCCCCCCGTTCTACACCGGTTTTCCATTAACCGTTTCGGGGACGTTTTCCATGGCCGGGGTCATCTCCCGGAGTCCTTGGGCGCTTCGGCGGCAGAGCTGACACGAGCGGTGGGCTCGGTGGCGAATTCCTCTGAAAAAGTCGACAAAAAAAAAACAACAGGGGGTGGGGTGGGGGGGTGAGGATGGGTTCAAGTTTTCGCAGCGGTTGGGCACATTTGGACTTTTATCAAAACGGCAAATCAGACGTAAACGGGTTGATCATGTTGCATGCAGCACAAAACTACAAGACGCTGTCGAGGGTGACAGTGTAGACCAGTCGGCCGAACCTACCGTAGGTTGAAAAAAGCTATGGCAGGTTGCACAAGACGGCAGTGTGCCGTAAAGAAGCGAAGAGATGGCACCCTTCTAGACTGAACTTCAAACCTCCATTGCTCCACCACCAAGCTTGTGCCAACACCGTTAAGGGTAGTTTTGGAAATATCTTACCGAGGGCTTTGGTCGTGGAGCAATCGAGCTTGGAAAGTCGGTGTAGGGGGGGGTGTCATCCCTCTGACTCTTGCGGAACACCACGGTACGGTATACGGTACGGTACAGACAATCTTGGTCGTGGAGAAATCGAGATTGGAAAGTCCGCCTAGGGGGGGTGCCATCTCTCCACCTCATACACACCATGGACAACTTCGTTTGTCTGGGGAATCTTGGAAGATGGTCACGAAAAAACACCGAGCCGCCACCAACAGAGTCACGACTGCACTAGAATGATACGAGAGCAATGATTGGCGATGCAGGACATGATGTCCATACAGAATTCAAGCGCATGCCAGTCGCATCGAGCGCATGCATGCCCAAATGTACCCACACCCACGGGCGCCGAAACACCCCACCTGACAAACGCCCATCCCAGTCAGTCGCGTCAAACGCATTAATGTTGTTGTTGTTTAAGTTGTCTTCACAAAAAAAGCGTCTGCATGCAAAAAACCTCACCCAACCCCCCCGCCAACCCACCTGCCTAACCCCCATGCGGTGGAAAGCGAGCTGCAGCTGCAACTCCTGCTCCTCCTGCCCCCTCGCCTTCTGCTCCGCCTCCTGCTCCTGCTGCCGCTGCCGCTCCCGGTCCAAAAACACCACCTGCGTGACCGTTGTCTCCCTGTCTCTCCTGCCCCCACTGCACCCGCTGCCACTGCCGCTGCCGCTGCCGCTGCTGCTGCCGCCGTTCTCGAGGTGGTACCGTTGGCGCTTGGCTACCGGAAGCGACGGCGACAATGACGATGACGGTGACGATGGCGAGACGTCCATGCCCTCTCCTCTTCTGCCGCCCCCCCTGCCGTGGCCACCGGCGCCGCCCCCGCTGCTGCCGATCGCGCGGTCTCCCGACAACAGCACCGTGGAGGCCACCCCCGGATCAACCACCGCCGCAGCCGCCGCCGCCGCCGCCGCCGCTATCCCTTCCGCCGCAGGGCGGCCGGTCACCGCCGCCGCCGCCCCCGACCCTCCCCGTCCCCCCCTCCCCCCCTCGGAGAGCCGTCCGGAGCTCAAGCTCGACCTGCTCACGGGATAGCATTCCCCAGGCGGCGGCGGCGACGGCACCGACCTCACTAACGGCAAATCTAACCTGCCGGCGCCGAAAACAAA
>FN649755.1:685076-709403 GCA_000310025.1 Ectocarpus siliculosus
AGAGTAGCAAAAAAGAACAGTTATACGGGTGAAACAACCCCCCCCCCCTGTCCCCGCCGCCTACCCTTCCCCCCTCGGGTTTCCACGCCCGCAAAACCGCCGCCAACGCCGCCGTCGGATACCACAGCTGTCGCCGTCGTCGGGGCCGTTACATCCCCGGCGACCACCCGCTGCTGCGCGTTCGCGTTGTTGGAACTCCCGCCGCCGCCGGCAGCAACAACCGGCGACCAGGAGAGCGATGCCGCTCGGGGCGGAGACGGCGGGGGAAACATCCCGGACTCTGCTCCAACTCCCCCTACCTGCTGCTGCTGCTGCTGCAGATGCTGCAGATGCTGCGGCTGGTGGGGAGATATGGCGGCGTTGGCGGTGCTCGAGTGCGACCGCTTCCGACCGACTAGTCGGGGCGGTACCACTGCTGCAGCTGCTGCTGCTGCTGTAGCTGCTGCTGTTGCCGATGTCGTCAGCGGGGTGGATGGGCCGGCGCCTGATTGGTCGCCGACTCCGCTGCCACTGCTGCTACTGATGCTGCTGCTTCCTATAGAGCTAGCTGCGCTGTCTACTACGCCGCTGGTGTTGCCACCGCTGCCGCTGCTGCTCACCATGTCACCCTGTTGTTCTTGCTGCTGTTGTGTTTACAAGACAAGAGAGAGCAGGGGCCGCGTCACAAAACAAGCGAAGAAGTAAATGAGTAAACATGCAGCAGTAGTGGTGTGTGTTAAAGGCTAAGGCCGCACGCGGCCTACGGATGTGGCCGGCCTTTTCCACGGGGAACTCGGCATTGCATATGACACAGCTTGAGAATTCCGTCTGTGACACCCCCTTGTCACAAGCCAAAGTTAAAACATAAAGAAGGATAGATCGTCGGCTAGCTCAACTACAGATCACCATGGAGCCAATGTTATGCATACACCTATATGTTGTATCACAAAGGACAATACTCTTGAAAATAGATATAAATATCATAGACAGCTCGAGCTGTAGGGAGCTGGTCTATCTAATCTGTGCAAGTCTTGACAGGGAGATGGGTCGTTCTAAATTTTGTTGAGCAGCTATTGTGGTGGCAAAACGAAAGGACGGTACACCAAAAGGCAGTACCGTGCACTGCTGTAAGTAGAAGAAGCGTCCTCTCAGCGACAAAATTAGTATCACTTTGTGTGTATGCTGCTGTGCGGAGGGTGGAGTATCTCATGTGGCCCTACTACTGTATCTCGAGAGTAGTGACACGCTAATCACTGTGTGTGTTAGTGTGTGGAGGTTGGGGTATCTCATGTCGCCCAACTACATTATCAAATATTAATGCTACCCGATACGTTCTTGGCGAATTTTGACCATCAGCACCGAGGTACCGTATATGACACAAGATAACACACCCCCTGGGCCGATTTTCAAAGCTCGATTTCTCAACAGCAGGAAGAGTCACAGCGCCGAAAACGGCGGCGTTGGAACCGTCTCGTCGAGAGGTTTTCGAAAATGTATTGTTTCGTTTATGCATCCTCTTCGTCGTGGAGTAATCGAGCTTTGAAAATCGGTCCAGGGGGTGTGTTATCTTGTGTCATATACGGTACGCATGTGAAGTATATAACCTTGTGTTGCACTTGAGTATTACCGAGAAGGATGAAGCTTCGATTGGCTGGGCGAGGAAGACAGGCGTTGATTGGTAACTTCTCATAAAATGAGCACAGCAGTGTCGACAATTGCATGAGAAAGGTGAGAATAAAGTGTTGTACAATTGTGGCAAAAAGCAATCAGCACCGAGAGCGGAGTTGGGCATCGCACGTCAGGAGTGTAACCGTGTGTCGCACATGGACTACCGAGAAGGACGAGATTGGCTGGACTACAAAGACCGGCATTTATTGGCAACTTCCAAGGAGCGCAGCAGTGTCGACACTCTCATGCGGAAGGCGAGAAAAAAGTGTACAGCTGTGGCAAAGAGCAAGCGACACACATGTTTCATGTGGCCAGCATAGTCAAAGAGACGGCTCGCCGCCAGCGAAATCAAAGTTCGGACTTGCAAATCATCAACTGTTCCGTGCCTATACATCCGCATACCAAGAAACATGAGACAAGCGTGTGACTGCATGGTAGCCCTGTAGCATCGTTGTTTCTGAACATTACTCGCCAACAACAACCAGCTACACCACCACCAGCAGCAGCAGCAGCAGCAGCAGCAGCAACAACAACAACAACAACAACAACAACAACACGACATGACTCTTCTCACCAAAGAGCGAGCTCCAAGCTCTCCCATCCCAGCGACACCCCCCCCCCCTCCAACCACCGCCCCCGTCCCGCACAGCACGCGTCTGGTCAGCTCCTGCGCCGCGGCCACACCTCCGACCCCCGCCGCTTCCAACGTCCTCATCTCGTGGCAGATCGTCAGAGCTCTCCGGGCGTCCTCGGGTGAGTAGCCGTGGACCTGACAACGCCAAGAGGGCCGCAGGGAAAAAACGGGCGGGAGGGGTGCCCATGAGCTTCAACGTTAGATGTGGTAAATGGTGATAAGTGTGATATTCAACGGTTCGATGTGTCACGAACGGACCCAAAAACAAAGGCGGGGAACAGCGGGGTGGGGATAGGGGAGTGGGGGGCTCGAGCGAGGTTCAACGGTTCGATGTGTTGAATGGGGGGATATGTGTGAGGTTTAACGGTTCAGTGTATCACCTAACGAACCCACAAAAAGAGGCAAGAGGCAGGGAACAGCGGGGGGGGGGTACGTGAAAGGTTCAACGGTTCGGTTGGATGTATTCTATGGGAGGATACGAGGAGTGACCTTCAACTGCTCCATGCGTTGAAAAGAGTTTAAGGACGGGTGAGGGGTTAATCAACAATACGTGGGCTCTCATTGGTCCCGGTGCCCGCTTAAGTGCGCTCGGCCTCATGCGACACTGTTGTAAAATGTAGGATAAGAGTAACTTGTATAATCCCTAAATTGGAATCCCTAAGTTGGACTTATACGTATTGTCTTTAGGCGTAACACTTGGGACCAATACGTAACACTTTGAATTCTTATCACATAGACACAAAGCTCTAGTCATCGTGTCGCATTCTGCATACAAGTAGTCCTGATGCCCCCTGAGTACATAGAGAGTGGCGATGTGTAGGTCTGGCGCATGCCGGCAAAACAGACATACCGTAAGAGGTGCAGAGGAACCTCCCCCCCCGGGACCGATTTTGAAAGCTCGATCGCTGCACAACCAAGCTTATCTGTACTGTACCGTATACCGTACAGTGGTGTTCCGTAAGAGTCGGAGCGAGAGAGAGAGGGCACCCCCCCAGACCGACTTTCGAAGATAGATTGCTCCACAACCAAGCTCATGCCAACACCAACAGTTGTGGTATTGGAAACATCCATCTCGTCAACGGCTTTCCCCGACCTGCCGGGCTCTTTCCGCACCACTTGGCCGCGGAGTAATCGAGCTTTGAAAGTTGGTGTAGGAGGGGTGTCATCTCTCTCTCTCCGACTCTTACGGAATACCACGGTACGGTATACGGTACGGTATACGGTACGGTACAGACAATCTTGGTCGCGGAGCAATCGAGTTTTGAAATTCGGTCTAGGAGGGGTGTCATCTCTCTCTCTCTCTCCGACTCTTACGGAATACCACGGTACGGTATACGGTACGGTACAGACAATCTTGGTCGTGGAGCAATCGAGCTTGGAAAGTCGGTCTAGGGGGGGTGCCATCTCTCCGCCTCTAACGGTATGTCGCCCACAAAGGCAAACCACGCCGCATGAGTGTCTGCAGAACAGAGAATAACCAAAAACGATCGAGACCAACCAAAACATTTACGCCAGCAGGTCAAGCCCACAACACACCGTTTCAATGCAAGTCGCCGGGGAAAGCAGACAGCAGTCCGGAAAAAAAACTGGCACACTGAGAGAAAATACAACAGCAGTTATACCGTAATGTCGGAGAGGTGGCACTCCCGTGTTAGCTTCATCCCTCTTCGCAGTCAGAGCAAGGCGGATCCACACTCGCTTTCTTCCGTACCTCCTCGTTGCTCGGTGCCGGAGCCACGCTCGAAATCTCTAGGTATCCGCCCGCCTCTCCCCGAGCGGGATCAGGACGAGGAACACACAGCGATAACAGCAGCAGCAGCAACGACAATCATCGTTGTTGCTGTTGTGTTGTGTTGTGTTGATCGCTGTACGGCCCTCGTCCTGATGCCGCTTCGGAGAAGGGGCGGGCGTACACCTAGAGACTTCGAGCCTGGCTCCGGCACCGAGCCACGACGAGATACGAAAGACTGCGAGTGGGATCCGCCTTGCTCCGATTGCGAGAAGGATGAACAGATAAGCATATTTCTTCACAATCATGGGGGTACTGCTGTACAATACCACTACCGAAAAGGCTAGGTGGTTTTGGAAAACATCTCGTCGAGGGCTTTCTCCCGATAGGCATCGGTTGGTGTTATTTAGGGTTGTGGAGAATACGCTATACAAAACCCCTAAACAACACGGGGGGTGCAATCTCTCCGGTTCTTACAGGAGTGTGCATACGGATGATACCACACCCTCTGGGCAGAACTGCCCAGCTGTGACGGGTGCCGAGCGTTCTTGTGGAAACCGTCTCGTCGAGAGCTTTCCGATAACTCGTCATTTGGCTCCGACACGGTAACCCGCATGAAACATACGGTAACCCGCATGAAACATACGGCAACCCACATGAAACCCACGGTAACCCGCATGACTATAACAAGAAACCACACGGCGCTGTCTACACATGGAGAGATAAATTCTGTAACAGCAAAAAAAAACATAGAAGAAAGGAAGACACACACGCATTCCAGTGGAGAGAGAGGGTCAAGACTTTCTTCACCATCAAGGGGGTTGGATAAGCAGACTCGCCTCTACTAGTGTGGCCAGCTCGATGGGAGAGAAGCAATCCTGCGGAGCCCCCGGGTCGCCATCATCATCACCGTCATCGGTGCTAGTGACTCCACCGCTGCCGCCGCCGCCGCTGCTGCTGCTGCCGCTCCTGCCGCTGGCCTTGGTGTTGCTGGCGTCACCCCCGTCACGGAGACGTCTCACCAAAATCTCGGTTGCCTGCATGGCGCAGGGGGGAGCGGGAGGGAGGGAGGCAGACAGGCAGACAGGCAGACAGACAGACAGACAGACAGACAGACAGACAGACAGACAGACAGACAGACAGACAGACAGACAGACAGACAGACAGACAGACAGACAGACAGACAGACAGACAGACAGACAGACAGACAGACAGACAGACAGACAGACAGACAGACAGACAGACAGACAGACAGACAGACAGACAGACAGACAGACAGAGAAAAAAACAGAGACAAGACACACACACAGACCGAGAGAGACAAGGGAGGCGCGGCGAGCCGGGGGGGGGGGTTCGCCGTTAGCAGAAACTCGAGCCCGTTCGTGGCTCACCACGACAATACAGCGATAGTTTCATCTACCACTTCGTACCTACAGGGCTGTTAGGGAGGAGGAGGCAACGGGAGTGTGCGGGTGGGTAGTGCGGAGCGTTTGACAATGAAGATCGCCTTCAGCTAATGAGGAAATAGAACAAAATAGAACAGCGAGGGGGTACGCAGATCCTATTATCCTAACCCTAACCCATCTAACTTCCCCCCCGACTGCTCGTTTGCTTCAAATACGTTTCAAGCACGTTTTAAACACAAAAAAAAACGCAAAGGGTAGATAATGGGACCGTGGCAACAAGGGAGGCCGTATCAAGCGTCTTTGTCGGTGGATGGACTACGTACTACCGTTTCTTTCTCGCGGAAGGATTCGGAATGTGCGAAGCACGATTTCGTAGGTGCCACACCAGAAATACAATACCGTAGGTGACACAAGATAGCACCCCCCTGAACCGGTTTTCACCGCTCGATTTCTCCGCAGCAGAACGAGTGGCAGCGCCGAAAACGGTTGCATTGAAGCTGTCTCGTCGAGAGCTTTCCAAACACATTTGGTTTCATTTATGCATTCTCCTTGTCCTGGAGTAATCGAGCTTTGAAATCCGGCCCAGGGGGTGTGGTATATTGTGTCATGTCATGTCACCTACGGTAGGCCTCGCTGAAAATGAACACAGGCGAGGCTCTTCTTGCCGCCCCTCCTAAGATCAGCAAGGGCCAGTGTATTTCTGCCTAGACATGTACTTCAATTCTTATTGGTACATAGTCATACCTAGAAGAACAACACGCCCTTACTACATTACCGCAAGAGTCGGAATGGCACCCCGGTGTTCTGTAGCCTGATGTTTTTAGCGTTTTCTCCGCAACTACAATAGGAGGGCGCGAACACCAACCGATACCTCTCAGGAAAACCCTCGACGACATGTTTCCAAAACTATACTTTCTGACGCTATGAATCCATTGCTAATCTGTCTCAGACTCTTTTCTATGATGGAGATGGTTTCGTTGTGTCATACTGTATTAAGACAAAAAAAAAAACTACACAGCCTATTCGACGGTGGTACCTCGCTGGTTGTGGAGAAATACGCGATAAAGAACGCGAACGCGGGGATGCTATCTCTCCTACAAACAAATACAATGTACGTACACAGGTAAATGTCTTCTGCGTGTAGACGTGTACTGATGTGCATACTTTTCAAGCAACAAACTGGACGCCGGCAATGACTGCTTCCCAGCACACTATTACAGTACTACTACGCTGCTCCTGCTATAATATGCTACTATTTACTACTACTGTGCTAACGTGCGTCGAAGGTATCTTTAGTAGTTACAAAGGTGGCGGGGGCTCCGCCAAAACAATGGTTGTTTCTTGTTTCTGGTGATGGTTGAGGGACTCGGTCCATCGGTCGTTCGGTCCATCTGCTAATACTGGAGTAGACTATGTAGCGCACGGAAGCATAATTGTTCGTTCTCTCTCCCATGCTGCTGCTGCTGCTGCTGTACGTACGATGGTGATATATGTCAAGGTAGAGGAGAAGGGTGCTGTGTACACCCCCCCCCCCGACAATTGCTTCTGCTGCTGCCTCACATCTCTCCTTGGCAACTAAATGGAATGGACCACAGAATGCTATAGCTCTTCTCGTCTGTACAAGGATGTGATGTACTATTCGCTGTAGTCCCATGTAGTCGGTCTGGTTTGAAACCCGCGTCAATGGACTCCTGTTCTCACATGGGAGCCCGCTTGTTTTCGTTTCCTAACCTCAGAGGCGTATGCATAAGACCGTTGTACACTAACCCACACACCACACAGGACTGCGGCATGGTGAGGACGTCATTGCTTGATCTACAGATAGACTAAAAACGAACCACGAAACCACGAAATGGACCCGCCGAAATTCCTGGGTTGATAAATACACAGGACTGCAGCAGTATTGTATGTACAGCAAATGCCACACTAGAAACCAGTATCAGCAGTTCATGAGGTTTTGCACCTCGAGTCCTGTGCCGGTAATTGGACCTTTGGGATCGACGTGTACAGCACCAATGAGTGTCTGCAGCAGAGTTCACCCCGTATTGGTGAGGTCAGAATGTGAGCAGCAGCAGCAGCAGCAGCAGCTACACAGCGTGGGCGTAATAATCTAAACAGCACAAGGGGAGTCAGCGCAAAAAATGGTTTTACTCTCACCTCGATACGACTGATCCCGGAAGCCATGAGGGCCGCCTGCTCCCTCTGCACGGCAGATTTAAACTCCACCTCCGCCGTAGCCAGCCTGGCCGCCTCGCTGCCGTGCTCATCGGCCCTGCTGCCGGCCGCAGCGGCGGCGGCGGCGCCAGCACCATTCTGCTCTTGACGAGGATGTCTAGGCTGCTCGCCGCCAGCTGCTGCCGGTACCATATTTTTCTCGGCTAAAGCCCCTTTGCTGATACGCAAATAAAACACCACTGCTGTGTGTCGTCACACGCTCTTCTCCTCCTCCCTCTTCAGGCGGTGTCGTGTGCTTGCGGTAGCTCTCTCTCTCTCCCTCTCTCTCTCTCTTCTCCAAATCAGCAGTCGAAGTACCAGCAGCAGATGATGATGATGACGACAATCTCTCTCTCTCCTCCAATTCGTCGCGTTTGGTCGGACTCCCTGTCGCCGTTTCTCTCGACCTAACTCTCTCGTCCAGCAGTACTAAGTAGCACTTGCAGAAGGGTGACTCCAAAGACTACACCAGCGTGCTCTGCGGCCACCTCTAGCTGCGCTGTCGTCTACGGCAGGTGCGGCAGGGAGAGAAGCTGTTCGTTGATGCCCTCTCTCAAGCTTGAAGATGGTGCTCTATACTGCCGCCGACGCAAAACACACACACCCAATTTCCAATTTCTGCAACTTTTTCCCACGGCGGAAGGTACGTCTCGAACTTCGGCGAGAGAGCGCGTGCCTATTCCGAATATGAGTGGCTCCTCTCCAGGCAAGCTCGCCCTTGCGATGGTAGGCAGGGCTGGACACTGCCGAACGGTAAAATAGCGCGCGGGAGTGCGGGTTCGTCTCACGTTGAGTGGGCAGTCACGTCGCGAGAGTGGTCTGTCGAGAGACGCGCTGTGCGAGGATGCTCTCGAAACAACAACAGAAAAAAAAAAAAAAAAAAGGAGCCCCGCGGAATACATGCACCCCCCTCTCAGCTATGCGGCAGGTTGGCTCGCTCGAGTGCCAGCAACAACTCAACGCACGACGCGCCGGTGAAACGATGGGATCGAGATGCACACACAGACAGGTTTTTACCCCTGTCTCACCAAATCCAGTCGGCAACACAGCATAGATACGCGCGCGATTGTTTTTTACTGGGTCCGCGCGTTACGGCATGGCTCCACACACGCAGAGGGAGTAATGATGTTGGATCAATGTACCACTGGTATTGGATTTGGGATACAACGTATGTATAATGGGGAGTTTCGGAACCGTGTTCGACCAAAATAGATTAGGTGGAACTTCTAGATTTAGGTGGAAGGGTCTAGTTCTGGGAACGTTCCTCAAAGCGGGGGAACATCGAGCTCCTAAATCTGGAAAGGGACTTTCAGATTTAGAAAAGTAGAGGCTTGGCGCCGCTTTTTTCTAAATCGAAATCGCTTTCAGGAGACGATATAGATTTAAGGAGGAAGGAGCAAAGAGACCCACCACCACAACAACAACAGCTGTAGTATGGAGCTCCAGGCACCACGGAAAGGTGCGGTTGTGTGGGCTCCATCGCTGCCAACGAAGAGAGGAGGTCAGACCTACACCTACCTGGGGGTTGGTTGCTCTGCGTGTGTGTGTGGAAGTGCGGTACGTATGAGGCGTGGAGCATTCCAAGAAAGAAAAAGCACGCGTGCGTGCGTGCGTGTGTTTGATCACCACCTGTCAGTCTGTTTTGTTGTTGCTGCTGCTGGGTTGTTGCTGGGCAAGAGAAGAAGCGACACGAGGAAAAGAGGAAGATCAGACTTGTCTAGACGGCTCGGCGATGAGCTCTACTATATATATATATGTAATCGGGGTGTAGTGTGTGTGTGCGTCTGCTCTCTTCTTGTTTGCTTCTTCCTCTCTCTCTCTCTCTCCTCTCTTTCTCTCTCCCGTGGAAAACGCTATTTCTCTCGTTCGCACACAGCAACAAAAGAGAAGTGAGGCTCTTTGATCACCCTCCTCCTCACAGATTGCACTGTTGGTGCAGCCCCTCAACTACATGCGTGCGTGGTCTGTGTCAACCTCCTCATCAACCTCCACACCGCCGTGTGTGTGTGTCTGCCGATGTGTGATGTGATGTTTCGATGCAGCAGCAGCTGTCCCTTTTTTTTTTTCTGCCGCCTTTCCGCGCCGGCGTGTTTTCTTGCCGCGTTCAACTCCGTGGTCTCCACAAAATAAAGTTCCGAGAACGTTCGTTACACCTAAATCGAAAAGTTGTCTTCCTAAATCGAGAAGTTGTTCCGAAACTCTCTAATGCTCGATCCTTTTTTTTTTTTCTCCGGCCCGCCGGTCGACACTCGCTCGTCTCGCTACAAGATGCTGCATGGGATAATATCTATGCATGCCACAGTGTCACGAATAAGTCTCTCTAAGTCTTGTCCCTACATTAATTTGCAGGTTTCCTCGGGGGGTTAATCTTCGAGTGCATGCGTAGGAACAGACAAAATGGGCACTCACAAAATAATTGCACACAACAAACAGGACATTACATTATGGATCACCACATGTATGTGAAGAGGGGCACAGACGAAACATACAGCAGTCGCCTCGTCTGTAAATTTGAACGCCAAGACATGCACTTATGTACCATGTGTGACGATGAATATAAAGTTCACAGCCCAGGAGGATAACCGAACCCATGGCAAATAAATGCATGTGATAGCGTCGTCACAGAGACAGGCTCGTTCCCGGCTGGCAGTGAGACAGGGACAAGACACAACGACTTTTTTGCAGAAGCGAGCGTAGGGATTTTCCCACCCGCCCGCGCTCGCCACTGCAACCAGCGAATCTTGTGCGTTTCTCCTGCTGGCCTCCCCAGACGGGGAACATGCCCCCACGCGCTAGGAACGTCAGTAGGCATGTAGGCATGCTCCTTCAGCCCATATTGATAAGGGGATGGATCATCATTTCGATGGCTATTTCGATCCACTGGAATCGGATACGCCTAAGGGGGCGTGTGTTTCTTATGTAGACAAATGCCTTGCTTTTTTCTTTTTTCCGCCATAAAACCCTGCCAGCCGCAACCTGTTGCATCTCCCAACCCATTCCTACCCAGCCCTATCTCCTACACGCCAAAACCTTATCACAACCCCCCCCCTGAAGCAAACCTATTTAGGCCTGCTGTCGTACCATGTGTACACCATGTATTAGGGTCACTCTTCCCTCTCCATTCCGAACAAAACGGTTAAGAAACCCGACCACAAGAGAAACCAACAAAGCGGCAAAAAAAAACATCACAAGAAGAGAATCTAACGAAACAGAATAATACCCGTCATCAGAGAAAAGTAACGAAACATAATACAGTACCCGCCACGAGAAAATAACAAACGGAATATCCGTCACAAGAGAAACGAACGGAGAAGTGACTACATACAGTAGCAACACGGAACAACCCGCTACCCGTCAAAGAGGAAACGGGAACGGAATACCTGTCACAAACGGAATCAACCACACGGTAAAGCCGCACAAAAAGGAATCGACGATACGGTAAGTCAACCGACCACAAGCGACACCAGGTACTGCTAAGGCTCTGGAACAAACTGCTTGCACCTGTTCACGCACGAAGAAGGTACTCTATCTACTGTATTCCTCGCTCGTGAGGAATGCTGCTGAAATACAATATTTCCTATCCCTTGAGCACACCAAGATAGAAGAAGTGCAGCAACAACAACAATGACTCAAGAACAGTCGATCCTCGTGTACACACACGCGGCCGAGAAATGTTGGCGGTACGTCTCATCGAGTGCGATGCACACCGGCTCTTTTGCTTCCAACCTAAACGCATTGCCTCCGATGCCTTCCCATGCAACCAAGCAGAGCATATAACGTCACAGCCTTCGGAACAAGGCTGTTGGAGGAGGAGGCGTTTTCGAGTTTTGACTTCTACACCGGTCGATCAGGGTCCCCGTTCTCTCTGGCAGTAAACTCATCAGATCAGTGCGGTCATCGATCCCCGACCATGCCAAAGATAATAACACCGAACGCAAGAATACACTTCTACCAGTCTGGGCTTTCTTCAATGTTTCCCTCTCTCAGACGAGACTACTGCTGCCGGTAGCTTCCCGAGGATGCCGGTCACGCCAATCAGCGTATCGCAGCCTCCGACTAAGATCCGAACCATGACAACAACTAGAGTATACCACGCGGGCTCCTTGTACATCATCATGGCGAGACTATCAGCGGCGACACCCTTAGTAGACCAAGTAGTACAATGTATCTCCATCAGGCGAGGGTTGCTCATCCGTGTGAGACTGTTGGCTTCGGCAGCCATCGAACATGGTCGGCAGCCGCCCAAGACTAACGCTATCAGCTGAACGCTATCTCTAACACGCAGGCTGCTTGGTAAACATCCGTACGATACTGTCAGCTTCGGCAGCCAATGAGCATCGTCGGCAGCCGCCCAAGACTAACAATATCAGCTGAACGCTATCCCTAACACACAGGCTGCTTGGTAAACACCCGTACGAGACTGTCAGCTTCGACAGCCTTCGAAGACTAACACTATCTCCTGCCGGTTGCTCCTCGTAAATCCCGGCGAGACTGTCAGCCTTCTGGTGGTGCCCCACCAACCCCGTCCGACCTTCGACCGCCTTCCACCAACACTAAATCTCTACCAGGCGGTTGCTCCGTGGTAAACCATCCGCGTGCGAGACTGTCAGCTTGAGCAGCCTACCAGGCGGGCTCCTTGTACATCCTGGCGAGACTGTCAGCCTCCCGGGGATGGCCCACCAACCCCGTCCGGCAGTCGACAGCTTTCCAAGACCAAGACTATATCTATCTGGCGGTTGATCCGTGGTAAACCACCCGTCCGTGCGAGACTGTAAGCTCCGACGGCCTACCAGGCAGGCTCCTTGTACATCCGCGCGAGACTGTCAGCCTCACGGGGGTTCCCCACCACCCCCGTCCGCACCAGGTAGTGCCGGAACCGACCTCCTCGCTGGCTACGACCCCCGCCACCACCGTAAACGCCTCCGCTGTAACCGCTGTAACCGCTGTTTCCGTAGGGGGGGGCACAGATAGCATTCTCCTGTCTGCGGTCGGCCTCCCCCTCGCAAAGCTGGGAGAGTGCCGGGGCTCTGTCGAGGGTGAGGGGGGCCGGCAGATGGGCCGATCCTCGGGCGCGCAGGGGCTCGTTGGACAGGGCCGTGCCCTGAGAGGTTCGAACGTTTCGGGATCGCAAACGCAGGCAGCGACAAGGTGAAACTTCGTTTGGTTCTACGGTAGGAAATACTTGAAATATATTGTATAACAAAATACCAAGAAATAAAGGCTACAAGGTTCCCCCTTCGGGACGTGGGTGTCAGGCCCCCCCGGGGGTGACGCAAGTAGTAAAGGAAGGTGAGATATATCTTAATGTTCGGCAGTGCTCGCCCCTACGTGGCCGTCAGAGATAAGTCCACATTCGAAGGGGATGGGTTGAAGTATTTTGAGTGAATGGAGAGACTCTTTGTTAGCGCGGGGGGGCACCGTCGATTCGCTAGCGAGGGGGCGGTGAAGAGGTGAACAGCATGAACAACGTGGGAAAAACTATCGCATGTGGGTAACACGTTGGTGGGAATTTCTCTTCGATTATTAATTCTACTTCAACGGCTGTTTCGCTTCAACCGAGTGGGCCTCACGATGATGCTTCTACCGCGCCCATCGTCAAACACGCAGCCGTTTCAACCTCAATCTCGTCTGCACACCGGTTACAGAGAGCGCTGAATTCTGGACATTGAGTTTCCTTCGGTATAATTTCAGTACTGTACACCGCGAGATCAGTAGCTCTTTGAGGTCAGGTTCACATCGACGGCGATGTCACGTTTGGAAGGTTTTCCCGTGAATTCCGACGAAAATAAGCCGCATTTTTCGGCCTTAACAGAGGTTTTGATGTCCGAAGGACTGCAGTTTCATCCACTTACGCGGTTCACATCGATATATCGAACTTGCTTCAGCATCAGCGTCGAAAAAAAGAAGAGCGGTTTCATTCATCCACCCGGCATAGCCAACAAACAGCAACCTGAGTCCCACATTAGAAGAGGCTAATTCCAATTTCAGCGGTTTCACGTCAGCAGCAGCAGCCGAACTTTTAACAGTGGTTTCAAAATATCAATGGTCTTACTCCAGCAGCACGGCGGGTGAATTTCAAGAGTGGTCATAATTTTGCAGCGGTTTCACTTTGAGCGGCGGGTAAATTTCAACCGCCGTGCAGTGACGGTTTCATTTTTCCGTCGGTTTTCCTTGAACAGCGCTTTCACTGCAGCCACAACGCATGTATGTACCCCTTCGCGAGCCGTGCCGATTCAGTGCAACCCAATTTCGCCCCAAAATGGTACATCTGTACACATTAACAGTGGTAGTTGTGTAGGGTACGCCGCACATGTCAAGCCGACAGTCTCGCGAGCAATTTCGCCGCAAAAAAACGATAACGCACCGAGCAAATGAAGTCCGCTCTGTCCCGACGGCAGTACGGCAGGCAGTGCCCCCGCAGAGCCATCGCCTGCACTGCCCCGCCTCCGGAGCCAGTTGCAACGGCCGCTGCTGCTGCTTCTGCCTTCGTACTGCCCCGGGCGTGGTGGGGGTCGGTAGACGGCGAGGGGGTGGAGCCTGCCGCCGTCGCGTCTTGGGAGAGCGAGAAGAGGCGGGAGCGCTGGTGGCCCTTCTCGCTGCAGACGGATTGGTACCTGGCAGGTAGAGAAAGTTGCGTGGGTGAAGGAGATATATAAAGAGAGAGACAATAAGAGAGAGAAAAAGAGAGAGGTAGAGATACAGAGATAGATATAGGGATAGATAGAGAGAGAGAGAGAGAAAGAGGGAGAGAGAGAAGAGAGTACGGAAGGACGATACGACAACGACAACGACAACGACAACGACAACGACAACGACCATACGGCGAGGCGGCGGCCCTTCTCCCTGCAGGCCGATCGGTATCTGCATGACGGTGTAGGTGCCAAGTGCCGTGGAGTGGTTTTGTAAGACTTAACGCCATTCGGGGTTCTAAGGTTTCGCATTCTTGTACTTGTGAAGAGATCGGGCTCGAGTTTCTTTCCAAGAACAATCCATTGCGACGGTGGAGGTGCTGACACTAGGCCTAACGAAAAAAACAATACAATTGGGGCCTATGAACACTTGATAGTGATAGCTGGTAGACCTAAAGTCCGTCGGTGAAACAATATACCACACCCTCTGGAAACCGATTTTCAAAGCTCGACTACTCCGTGACTACGAAGAGGATTAACAAACAAAACGACGCGTTGTCGGGGAAAAAGATCTCTCGCGACAAGACGGTTCCAAGGCCGGCGTCTTCGGTGCTGCCACGCCTTCTGCTGTGATGGAGAAATATCGACCTTTGAAAATCGGTCGTGCCAAAAGTTGTTACGAAATAATCCCTGCAAAAAAAATCATGCTCATACGAATTTCCAGCAAAACGACGTCCCACCCTATTGCCCAGAAAATGGACGTCGAGGGGGGGGGCATATGGCGTTTTGCGATACATGTATATTTGTGGTGGTGGTTGTTGTTGGGACGGTGGTGCTGGAAATGGTTCTGTTTGTTCTGCCGAATTGTATACCTGGTACAAAACACACACACTTACGTCGAGTCACCTACGGCCTACGGTATCGCCTTGCTCACCAGTTGCAGGCGCCGTCCCACAGGGCCCGAGGCAGGCCTTCCGCGTTGGTGCACGGCCCCGCGCATCCCTCGTCTTCGATGAAGCTGCGAAAAGATAGGCCAACAGTACAATAGCAGGTGGGTGAGGCTTCAGAAAACAATCCAGCTGTGAAGGCAGAAGAAATAAACAGCCCGCATGAGGAAGACGTGGAGAAAGGAAACGAAAAAAAAAGAAAAAGTGTAGCCTTGAATCAGCCCAAAAAAATTACCACAGTGTGGGGGGCCCGGTTTAGCGACCCCAAGTGTCACGACGAAAGGTGGCCGCTATTCAGGGCAGGTCGCGAAACCGAACTAACAATATTATATTGCAGTTTTACCGGCGTGCGGCGGTGCCACGCGATTTTGTGGTAGATAAACCGAGACCCCCACTGTGCTGTCCAGAGCGTGAAAGGAAAAAGAAAATACTTCTGTCCGGACCTACACGGTATCTACGTCAAAAACACGCACACACACACACACACACACGAACAAGCTCAAGACGACAACGACCCCCGCTCACCCGTGCACCACCCGCGCGTCCTGCGTCGGCCTAGGGGGCCCCGCAACCGTCAAGAAGTGGTCCCCCCCCTGCGCGGGCGGCGGGCCGGCCCCGTCCAGCCCCCTCCCCAGGCTAACGCCTCCGATGGCGTCGGATGCCGAGAAGGTGTCCGCCAGAGACCACGTGTCGGTGAGCAGGTAGGCTAGGCCCCGCTCCCGTTCCGCCTGTGCGGGCGTAGGGAGCGGGTACGGTACCGCCGTCGGCGGCTGCTCTGGCGGCGGTGGCGGCGGCGGCGGTGGTGGTTCGGAGATTTGGGAGATCTGGGAGATCTGGGAGACGGGTGCAGTTTGCGGCATTTCGTGCTCTGGCTCTGGCGCTGGCGCCGCTGGTGGTGGTTCGGTGTAGGAGGGGATGGCTGCTGCTGGTTCTGTCGCCGTCGATATCGACGTTGTCGTTGCTGCGGAGACTGATGTTTGTTCGGGGGTCTCGGAAATGTCGGAGACCGGGACGAAGAGCTTCTTTCCGGCCAGCAACTCCGCCGGTTCTGGTCCTTCTACTGCTGCAACGTTTGCCCCATCACCACCATCGTCATCACACCCGCCGGCGGGGTTCTGCAGGCTGCCGTTGATGTTTCCGTCAGCGGTAGCAGAAACATCGGTGGAGGCGTCAGCGGCAGCGGAAACATCAGCGGTGCTAGTGCTGTCGCCATTCGGTCCACTCCCTGCTGCTGCTGCTGCTGCTGCTGCTGCTGCTACTGCTCCAGCTGCTGACGTTTCCTCTTCTGCCTCAGCTGCAGCTGGCACCCTACCGTCATCACCATCACCATCATCATCGTCATCATCGTCCTCCTCGATGACCTGCCGCCTCCTCTTCTTGCCGGACGCACCCCCCCCGCCACCCCCACCCCCACCCCCACCAGACGATCTCTTCGGCAGCCCCTCATCATCCTCTTCCTCCTCTTCCTCCTCGTCCTCGTCCTCGTCCTCCTCCATATCCTCCATATCCTCCGACGACGATGATGATGCCGATGCCGAGGCTTCCCCTCCCCGCCCGTCCCCGCCGCCCGCTTCTCCCTCGCCGTCGTCCAACGGGACCCGTCCGTACCGACCGTTAACGACCACCGCCTCCTTCCCGCCGCCGTCGCCGTCGCCGCCTCCTCCACAGCCACGCGCCGCCGCCCCGCCCTCACAAACATTCCCCTCAGCAGCAGCGGCGGCGGCGGCGGCGGCGGCGGGATAATCAGCATCACCACCATCGACGGTCTGCGGACCGGTCTCCGAGGAATCCCTCCGCTTCTTCTTCTTCCTCCCCCGCTTTCCCTTACCACCCGGCGATGACGATGACGACGACGACGACTTCTTCTTTGCCTCCGGGAGCGGCGGGAAAGGCGGCGGCGGCGGCCGGTACCGGAGCATGGGGGCGTGCCTCCGACCGAACCGCCACCCGTGTTGCCCCGCCGCCGCCGTGGTCGCGATCACGGAGTCGCTCGCCAAGTCTCCGCCGGCCGCGCCGCTCTCCGCCACGACGACGACCGCGACATCTACGAAACCTATCTCCGACCGGGCGGGGGCGAAGGCCTCTACCAGGGTGTCTGATAGGACTTTCCCGGGGACGGCGACGTCACGCCCGAACCGTACGAGAACTCGCCGCGTTTTGCTCCTCCTAGTCTCGCCGCCGCCGGCGGCGTCGTTTGCGAGATGATCTTCCTTTTCCCCTGTTTTTCCTCCTGCCTGTTCGAGTTCTCCTCGGCCGGATGCCTCTCCGCTCAGGGCGTCGCCGCCTCCGCCGCCGCCGCCGCTAACGCTACTAGCACCGCCTTCAGAACCGAGCACAGCAGAAGCGGCCACATCGGCGGCAACGGGGTGCGCGAAGTTCCTCCCGGTGATGAGGACGCGGTGGCCTTTACTACTGCTCCCGTCCCTGCACGCAGCGGCCGCCGCCGCCGCCGGCTGCCGTGGCTCCTTGCTCCCGCCGGCAGCACTACCGCCATCGTCCCCACCACCGCTCCCGCCGCTTCCCTTGCCGGAGACCGCTGCGCCCGCGGGGCCCTTCCGATCGAAGAGAGGGTGGACCGTAACGGCTTCGACGGCGGTGGTATGCACGAACGTCGGGGACACCGCCCAGACCTCCGGCCACCGCCGAAAGAACGGCACCTCCCAGCGGCCATCGCCCCCGCTCTTCCCCCCTCCCAGGCTCGCGACAACGCTTTCCTCGGCGGCAGTAGTAGCAGTCGTTGCGCCCACCATTGCCCCTTGACCCTTTGTCGCAGCGATGGCGGTGCGTCCACGAGCCGCCGTCCCCGCCCCCGGCGCCAAACACGCCTCCGTCGCCATCCCTTGACGCTGTGCCGCCGCGGGGTGCGGTGCTGTTCCCACCGTCTCCGGCGGCACTGAAGACGCCTCTTTCATTGCCGGCGTAGCCGCCGCGAACGCTTGCTCGGCGGCAAGGGCTGGGAGGAAGGTGTCGAAGGCGAGGGCGTGCGAGGCGGCGTAGTCGCTCTCCACGTGGTGGGCCAGGTGGAGGCGGCAGCTCGCAATCGCCGATGACGAGGAGGAGGAGGAGGAGGAGGAGGAGGAACGGCCTTCGGAACGGTCCCCAGAACGGTCCTCGGGGCTGGAAGCAGCGGCCTTCGAACGGTTCTCGGAACGGTCCTCGGAAGGTTCCTCGGGGCTGGAACCAGCAGCAGACGAGGAGGAGGCCTTGGAACGGGATCGAGACGAGCGCCTGCGTTTGTTGCCTTTCGTCGCTCCTCCCGAAGCGCCGGCGGCGGCGGCGGTGGCGGCGGTGGCCGGTGAAGTGGCGGTGGGGGTGCTCACAGCTCCTTGCCTCGGGGAAGGAGGTGTGGGTTCGGTGATGTCGATCACGGAGCAATCGCCGCCAGAAGACGACGACGACGACGCCGACAACATCGCCTGCTGATTCGCCTGCCTTCGTCTGCCCTTGCACGCCTGCGTCGCGGGTCGGGTAGGATCGGATCACGGAAAATGGGTAATGAATGACGCCAATTCCTTAGAGAACCAATACCGGTAGGATCGGATAGCAGCATGGTAACAATGACGCCGATTTCTCAGAAGACGTAAAAAACAATTAGGCGTGCTTTTTTTTTTTACTCTCTCTCACCCTGGGAAGGGTCTACATAAGGGAGAAAAAATGCAGATCTGAGCGACCTTCTCACGACCTTTCCTTTTTCCCAGGCCGATTCATTTTTTGGGATCACGGCCCGATGGTGTGCTTCATGACCCGGTGGTGTGACAACGCCCTCAACCCTCACAAGAATATCAGAGCCCCCTTTACTAAGAGGGTCGAGGGTACCCAACCCTGCTGCAACATAGCGGCTCGAGTCCGTCACAAACGATTTCGACCCTCTTCTAAGGTACCCTGCACTACGAGCAGGAAGGTCTCGCTTAAGTTTGTTAGGGGTACCCTGCACTACGCGTATTCACTCTCTCTCGCTCTCCCTCTCCCTCTCTTTACCAAATAAATGAGGTCTTGGGGCCAATGTTTTCTTTGCATTCCTCTCTGACAAGAGGCGAATCAACTATCACACCTTTGAAGAGTCCAACGCTGGGTTAGCTGCGTCCCAAACACGACATCTTTTTCATGAATCTGGAAGAAAAAGAGCCGGTTTTTTGTCTCAACAGAAGGTTTGAGCTATTCATTGGTCGTGGTCCAATACCGTACTGTAAACGCACGAAAAACACGGATCCCTACTACCACACCATCCCGGATGTGGTGCAGTACCTACCGCTGAGCTATCCATCTGGCTCTTGAACCCAGCCTCCTACGCACAAACCAAGAAAAAATCAGACCATTTTTGGCTGTACACAAAAGGAAGGAATTACGCTAAATCACGCATCCTTACTACCGTAAGTATGTTAATGAATCACCTGGAGAGTGAAGAGGCAGGCCCGGAGGTCCCCCATGTGGTACTGCGCGAGGGCTCGAAGGGCACCGAGAGAGACGTCCAGCCTCTCTGCCGCAGCCACCGCCGTCAGGCATGCCTCCAGCTGTTATGTTATGTCATGTCATGTCATGCCATGTCACGCCACGAGACGATAGATGAGTCGTGCACAACACGGTGGTACAGCGTTACGCTTCGTATGCAAGGATAATGGACACGCCTCAAGCTGCCATGCCAGACAACTCGAAACGACGGTGCAATTTTCTAGATTGCCATACAATGAAGTGAGGCTTCAATGGCACAGGGCATCTTGAACGCGAAAAACACTGCGAAACACATTGTTGTACTGTACTCAAGTGCAGGATGACACTCGCGAGGGAGGTGCCAGATGTTGCACGAGAGGGTGAGAGGATACTGCAGGAGACGCGGAAAACAACCCGTAAAAAACAAACACGAAAAATTGCGTGTGACGCAGAAAAAACAACCCGCAAAGAAACAAACACGAAGACTGTTGCATAGTTGGATTTATCACTTTTGCGAAGGGTGACAGCACGTATTGTAGACGTAACAAATAACAACAACAACAACAACAACAACAACAACCTCTTGGAGGTCATGAGCCTCACCTCCGCCAGCCTGGGACGAGGCAGATGCCAGATGTTGCACGAGAGAGGGGCGTACTCGCGCCTGTAGGTCTCAGCCGTGAGTATGACGGGACACTTAGCGGCCCTCCGGAGGTCCCTGAGAGCACCAAGAAAGCCTACGTCCTCCTCGAACACCACGTCCACTTCCTGAAACATAAAAAAAAAAACGCACTTCGTGAAACATGATAAAAAAAAACACGTGACTGCCTGAAACTTGAAAAAAAAACGCAGTGCATTTCCTAACACATGAAAAAAAAACAAAACAGTGTACTTCGTGAAACATGGAACAAAAATACAGAAACAGTCCACTTCCTGAAACATGAACAAAAAAAAAAAGTGTACTTCGTGAAACATGGAACAAAAAAACAGAAACAGTCCACTTCCTGAAACAGGAAAAACAAAAAAGAAGGGACTTCCTGAAACTTGAAGGAAAAAAAACACAGTGCCCTTCCTGACACACGAAAAAAAAAAAAAAATCCACATCCTGAAACACGAAAAAAAGTGCACTTCCTGAAACATGAAAAAAAAAACAGGGCACTTTGTGAAACAAGAAAAAAAAAGTGGCCCACTTCTGGTAAAACCGAAAAAAAAAAGCAGGAGAAGCAGTGCCCAATCGAGAACCAAGCACACGTGCGTAGGAGCCAGCCAGTTGACAATTTTTTTTTCTTTTATGAAACCGTCGCCGCTACAGTAGGGTAAGGAGAAATGCAAGCGGACGACCAATCATTCACGAGCAGCACGGTCGATTGAAAAAGTGGGGCGGACCTTATTGTCTCGAACACCACGTCCACTTGCTGCACGTAAGAAAAAATAGAAGTGCCCAAAACGAGAACTACGCACGCGCACATACGCGCAACGGACTAAATGGTGAGAAACGGGGATGGCCAATCACGCGAGTGAGCGTGATGTGGCCTGATTGAAAACGTGGGGTGGAGGTTTGAGACCCGCGCGCCTCTCAAAGTCACTCCAAAGGTACAGCTTTTGTGTTACCCCACAGTTGGAGAGTGGTTGCACAAAACTATCCATGGGGAAAAGACGGCATTTCGAGGTAGTGCACTGCGGCTGTCCTGGTCGCTCTCGACGCAACAAAAAAGTGTGCATTGCTCGTCAGCAAAGAGTCCACCCTGCACTCCAGACACACATGACAAGGACAACATGTACGCGGACGGCCGAAAAAACGAAAAAACGTACCTCAAAGAGGATGAGGGTGAGCTTGTTGCCGGCGGGAGTCACCACGCGCATCACCTCGGTCCCCTCCCCCGCAACACCACCGCCTCCTTCAACCCCCCCCCTACCCCCCCTTCCTCGCCCTCCGCGTCCCCCCCTCCCCCTTCCCCGTCCCCTCCCCCTCCCCCTCCCCCTTCCGCGCCAACCCGCCGCAGCTCGGTCGGAGGGGAACATACCATCTAGGGGCGGAGATTTCCTGCCTCCCGCAACTCCATCGGTGCCTGTTTTTCATTTTTAAGTCATTTTTCGGAACAATAAGTGGGTTTCTTTTGGTACTGTCATGATTATTTTCGGAACAATACTGATTTTCTTTTTATGTATTCATGTTAATCATTTTTCGGAACAATACAAGGCGGCGATATACCGCGGGAGATAGAGCGGGTTATCTCTTGTGGGAAGCAACACGCCCACCAGACGAAACGAAACGAGAGCATACTTTCGGCGTACGGGGGACTGTGCGAATGAACATTTGAGTTGGAAGAAGGGGGCCCTGCGGCATTTGCCGGCAACGTCAACGAGAAACAGACGGAAATCCTGCTGTACAGGAGGGAAGGGGTTCAAATAGTTTTGTATTCTCTTACATACCTGGCTTGGTATGGGCGCTTGTCAGTACGTCAGTACGCATGGGGGGACCGTAGTTGCGGGAAAAAATGGTTGTGCAATTGCATGACTGACGAGAAACAGCTGATGGGTAGTGTACACCAAGAGCCTAAAATGTTGTGCATTCTCATCCACTACATACCAATGGTACCTGGCTTGGAGCTGGTTTCGGCGGAGGAGACGTGGTGGGACTGCGTCGCTTCGCCGAACAGCCTGCGAATGGCAGCTCCCGACCGCAGCTGGGAAGGGTTCACCTCGATAACCTCGTACCCTAACGCCTTAGCGCACCTGCATTGGATTGACAAAAAAAAACGCAAGGCATGACGAAGACGTTGCTCATTGGCGTGGTACTTCGTTATCGACAGCAGTCACGACCAATCACCCCAAGGGTCGACGCAAACTCACAGAAACGCCAAACGACATATACAAACACCCCCCCCCCTGATCGTATTCTGACGGCGGCTAGAAAAATAAATACAAAAAACACTGAGAGACTCATCTTTGCATGTGGATGACGGCTTCATTACTTCAATAAACAAAGCAATCGTGGCGTGTCTAATCCTTCTCGTTCTCTCTGTCTCTCTCTCTACTTGTCTGTTCCTCTCTCTGTCTCCCTCTTTCTCTCTTTCTTTTTCTCTCTACATCTCCCCCTCTACCTCTCTCTCCTCTCACCCGTACACAGCGCTTGTCTTGCCCACCCCCGGCGGGCCACAGAGCATGGCCATGTTGCACAGCCTAGCGTCCTCGTCCTCTTCCTCGTCTGAGAATCGCACCCAGTCGTACTGACAACAACAAGCAGCACGGTGGAATAGACAAAAACGCATCACCACATACTGCTTTCAGGTGCCCGATAAAAAATACCACTTGTCCAATCAGACATCACCCGGTCGTACTGAACAATGGTACAGCAAGACCATGAACGATGTCATGGACAAGAAAAAGCATCGCGGTGGATAGCTCATCTTCGACTCTTCTATAGCCGCGTGTGCATGAGAGCCTTTCCTCTCTCCTTGAAACAGAGACTCGATCATCACACGGTACTGCCATTTACTATTATACCAGGTATGCATATAATCTACCCAACAAACTACCTCTGAATGTAGACTATTACAAGAAAAGCCAGCCCGGTGGAACAGAGAAACCGCATCATCACATACTGCCTTCAGGTGCCCGATAAAGTATACCACTTGTTCATGAAGAAATCACCCAGTCATGACTGCCAACAACGATCAACACGTTGTAGCGGGAGAAAATAACGCCACTTCCTGAAGAAAAAAAACAGAGCTCCAACAGCAACAAGAACAGCAAAGCTTGGTTCCATCTGTACTATTTATTGCTGTTTGTTCTGAAAGAATAAAAAAAACACACACACACATACACATATTTTCGGTGTTCATGAAATTATGAAGATTTTTTCGGTGTTCGTGGAATTCTGGACATTTTTTCGGTGTTCGTGCAATTCTGAACAGTGCACCAAAAGATCGGGTAAAACAATAAAAAAGACCGCCCAAGAGGAAGCACTTGATAGTTAGCTCACCTCTGACTCTTCCCCAGAGTCTTCTCCGCTACCCGGGGATGGACCGGCTCCGTCCCCGCCCCTCCCGCGCTTCCGCTTCTCCTTCCATTCCCCCAGCCACTTGGACAGCGCCGCCATCTGCATGGCGTTGCCGCAGACCTCGTCGGGGGACCGCGGGCGGTACACCTGGAAATGGCAGCATTTGATTGGTAGAGAGTTTTGGTACATAGACGAAACGAGGCATTTGATTGGTCAAGGGTTTGAGTGCCAGACGAAAAGGCAGAGCTTGATTGGTCGAGAGTTTTGGTGCCTAGACGAAACGGAAGCATTTGATTGGCCAAGGGTGCGGGTGCCGCAAACCTCGTCGGGGGACCGCGGGCGGTATACCAAGAGATGGAAGCATTTGATTGGTCAATCTACAGTACTTGTACCTACCTCTGTCCACAGGGCATCCGCGTCAGCCTCCGCCCGCCTCGCCCTGGCAGTCTTCTTCATCCTCTCCCTACGCCCGGACGAAATTATCTCCTCCTGATCCTGCTGCCCCTGCTCCTCTTCCTCCCCCTTCCCTCTCTCAGTCCAGGCAACTTCTTCCCCTGCGGCGGCGAGAGCACCCCCCCCCCCCCCCGGGGGGGGGGGGGGGGGGCTTCCTCCCCTGGCCCTAAAGGAAAACCCGACCGGCCCCCAAACCAAAGGGGGGGAATTTTCAATGGTTTTCTTTCGCGAAACCAC